>JANHFO010002094.1:44752-58237 GCA_032468095.1 Pareas carinatus
CGTCATTGAGTTTGCATCCCAGGTATTCGGTTATAAGAGCAGCTGTACTACTGTAAATTAGTTGGTTTGTTTCCTGTAGTGAGTTGCTGCTTATAATTGATATTGCAGTATTTGCATCTTTTAATGCTTGTGCTGGATGTTTCTTTGGAACAAGCGTCAATGCAGGCAGCCTTATTATGATGTTTTGTGCTGTTCTAGATTTTCAGTTATTTTTGTTTCAATTAAATGTTCAGTTATTCTTTGTTTCAATATTATTATCATTATAATTATTATTTTTAAGGAGGTTAGTTTGGGACTGCAGTAACTTAGAGACTGGAGACCTTCTTAAGTAAATACCGCTGACATTTAGATAGTTAAGGGATGCTACTGAAGTAACAAACAATGGCTTACTATTTGCATAAAAATTCACAACAGTATTGTCATTCTGAAAGTTAGGAAGAGATTGATTAGAATTGTCCTTTTGTTTTAGGAAATGTGCTCATTGTTATTCTAATTTTATTACTCTTCATTTTTTTAAAAAAATGTATTTCATTAACCTCTGTTTTTACATCGGGGTTTTAGCGTAACTTAGAAATTAAAATAATAGCAATAACCTTATAACAGAAGCAGCTAATATGAAATCAACATGGGAGAGATTTTCAACAGCAGATATTTATTTTTTAAAAAAAGAAGCAGACACTCTGGAATCTTCTTAGAATTAGGTAAAGTTATTAAATGAGTTTTAAATAATATTGAAGATCTCTATATTAGTAAAGCTTATTTTTCAAAAAGTTAATATAAAATCACATCTGCAATCACCATAAAGCTCCCCCAAAATGGATGAGAGTGGTGAAATCTCAATCCTCAAATAAATTCTTGTTTAGTTCTCTTTATGTAATATTGTTCCCTGATGCTAATTACATTTAAATAGGAGAGTCCTATTTTGGCATCATTCATTTGCCTTGAAAAGTACTACCCAGTTTATCATACCTGTCAACCCCTGTGCATCACAGGCTAATACTTTATTAAGAAAAAAAAACATTGGGGAGCTTCTGATCCCATTTAAGTACATTGGGCAGAATGTACAACTAATTAAAAAGCATATTTTACATTATTAATTTTTGAGTTTCACTTAATGAATGTGAAATGACAAGGTTACTATTTTTATATTCAAGCTCTCTGGGCTTCTTAGTCGAGGGAATTAAATTTTACCGATTTTTACAAAGATGTTGCTCCAGATATTTATTATCAAAGAAGCTCCACTTTTTTTTAAGCTATGTATTTTTATTTTTAAGGACAGCCAAGAAGAGTTCATTAGATGTTGTTGTTGGGTTGGTGTTGCTTTCAGTCAGAATGATAAAAGTACTTTAGATGAGGTATAAAATATGTTTTCCAAATTATATTATGATTTACAAACAGTAAAATATAATTGCAGTGCAGTTCAGAAAGCACAAAAACATCAGTCTTTATTATATAAGACAATGTGATAAAATATTTTACAGCCAAAAGCTCATTTTGCATCTAGAAAATTGTATAAACTAATATCTGGAGAGGGGAGGTGGAAGAGGGAATCTCATTAAAAGTAAAGGTTTTTTTGCTATTCTTAAAATAAAGCAATAGACTATAATTGCATTTTTTTCCTCACACTCAGACTTTATTAAATTGCATAACTGTTCAAATATCTAATATTCTTTTTAAAGCAAGGCATAAAATAAGAGGACTACATGATTCGGCAGACTGATGTAAACTGATGCCAGATTTTTTTTAATTGCTTGAGTATGGCATTGCATGCTACAAATCTTGGTTCTGCATGTTGGATTCAAGTGCAGTGGTTCAATTTTTAGTAAGTAGCATTCAATGTTGTGTTATTTAAAACTTTGCCAGGTGGAGGCTGGCACTGTACTGCATTTGAGTACCACATAATAACACATTTTTATAGGGCTGTGGAGGGGAAGAGACTCAATCTTTTTTTTTTCCAAATGTGCTCACAATTAACTCTCTGTATTTTTATTGTATTTTTTTCCCTAACCACAAAACTCACATTGGAGGCAAAGCTTAATGGCTCTGCTTTCCTCATGTAAATATTAGGAAATTACATTTGTACAAACTACAGGACTTTGTCAAGGAGGGCTGGAGCCTCTCCAAGGCAAATTAATCAGGATAAAGTTGTTCTCTGTTCAACATAACCATAGTTTATTTTTTGAAGGTATTAATTTGTCAACAGTTTGCCTGCTTTGCTGTGACTCACGTGAATGGCATTCAAAGAAGACTCAGATTCAGTCATTCCAGATCTACCTTGTACTTTCGCAGAGGCATTTCCAGCAATTTAAAATACTGGATGGCTGAATTCCCAGCATATGATTTTGTGCAAAAGGCTTGAATCTTTTGCAAAGAGATGAACATTGCTTCTGAAACCAGAAAAAGGGTGTCCTCATTTTAGAAAAAAACAAAACAAAAACAGACACATGCCTAATTTACTTGTTGTAATGCTATGTATTTCAATTTGATGTTTTAAAATGGTCACAGATACTCTGCCCTAAGTAAACAATTTTCTAAATGAAAACCAACAGTTCTAAATACATTCTCTTACGGCTGTCTTGCAGATGTCACCACATTATTCCTCACTGTAACCTGCTCCCTGCAAGCAACTATTACAATTCATTATTCTGTTTCTGGAATGCAGAAAAATGCATAAGGAGATCAGTTTTTAGACTTGCCAGAGCTCTGCCAAATGTCATAATGATTTGTCCACGAAACAAATCTTACTTATGACTGGTAGATGCCACAAGGAAATGCAGAATTCCTTCAAATGTTCTTGCAAGGACAAATATTCTTTCAGGCTTCTAATTGTCTCTTGGTATTGAGTTCTATTATTAATGTGCATGGACAATTTTATTCAAATTAATTGATACTATCCAATACTAATTTTATCTTAAGATACCAGCTAACTTTTTAATACTTGTATAATTAGGACTGAATCAGCTTTGGGAAGCTCAAAATATTCATGTTACTAAATGATACTGATTGTTTAATAAAGTCATCTCATTAGGAAGTGAAAATACATTAGCATTAGATTTCCTCTCTTTTCCTTTTTTTTGCTCTTTCAAAATCTCAATTGTTCCCCTTTATTTTAAAACAGTTAATATTAATATATGGGCCCAAATAGTGTTGATGCTGTTCTTATTTTATTTGCTCTGTTCACAGTTTTATTATTTAAGAATTCAGTTGTTGGCAAGTATTAATCAATATATTATGCTGCTCAGTTGGGCAAGCTGTATGAAAACATTGTGCCCCTAGGGTTAATACAGTCAAGAGCCAGAAAAGTGTTTTAGACATGTACACAACATGTGGTTTACTATTATCATTAAATGAGGTGAACTGGGACTTTATACATATGGATTTTGAATTGCATAAATTTTGATTGATATCATTTGAAGACTGAAACCCTGAAAGGGTAGATTTTGTGAAAGACGATACACAGGCCAGCTATTACCACATACAATAGCACCAGAGGAAAATCTCCAAAATGAGTAAGGCAGCTGGCTTTTAAATAGCTAAAACATAACATCAATACTTATTCTTAATAATGGAAAAAAGAGGTAAAAGATGTTGACCCCTGCCTGACAAAAACATTTTCCAAAAGGAAAACTGGACTCTTGAGACCCTTACTTGCTCAACAGTAGCCCTTGCGATTTCCTCTCCTTACTCTCTCTCTCTCTCTGCTTGTTCTTTCTCCCTCGCTCAAAAAGATAAATATTTTTGGAGCATTTAAACACTATAGACAACCAGCCAGAAAAAGAATTTTCCCAAATTCAGGAAACATTTGAGAGGTAAAACCAACATCCTGAGACAGGAGACAGGCCAGCTTTTGACACCAAGGCTAGACCTGGGAGGCCTAGAGAAACCTTTGGTCAGGAAGCTCTCAACCCTGAGGTCAGGACTTGAGGGACCTTGCATGACGGCAAAAAGAAAGCACAACTTTCTGTGCCCCATTAACTCCAACAGGCCTTTTCATGGGAAATTTGCTGAATTTTTGCTGATCTGCATTAAACATGTATAAGATTTAGGAGTAAAGAGTCTTTCCTTAACTTAGTATGGATTACTAGTTCATGTCATTTTTAAGTGGTGAATTATAACATATGCAGGAATTTGAAAAGTCTCTAGGGCCTTTAAACCCATTTTTCTCTTACCATGTGATTCATGCAGCAAATTATCAATACATTACTCCATGAGATTCATTCAATTTGCTCAGATTTGTTAAAACTTTATTCCAAAACAGAGCACTGGATAATGCTTTATTTATTATTTATGCCCCGTAAATGTATTAAAATATTAACCATATTTCTTTGCAATGGCATCCTTCAATTCTCACAGGGAAAAGGGGGTTGGGGGAAAAGAAGTCCAAATGTTTCTCCAACTGCTACTTTAGTTTCCCTAAGGAGGGAACATATTTGTGTTGTGTTCCACCTTTAAGTGTTTATTAGACTTTCATGTTATGGTGATGGAAGTGCTGTGCTGTGCTTCTCTTTAATGGGGATAATAAGATGCATCAGCCACAAGAAGGAAGGGTTTCTTTTCAAGTCAGCAGTGGCAAAAGGGTTTAGAGGTAAACCCTGAACATCCATTCTTCTTGCAGGCCAAGCACTAAGAGAACATTTAAAAGAGGAACAAAAGTCCAAACATCAGCCAGATAACTTGGGTAGTTGGTGTAAGAAGAACCATACAGTTCAGAAACACAATGTTTTTTAAAAAACATTTCAGGTGTCTTTATGCCCTTGTCATATTGTTTCACTTTCACTTATTTCCTTTGCAGATGAAGACTCCTAATCATTTAGCTGAAACTGTTGCAAAAACAACAGAAAAGTTAATTTTTTAAAGACTCCTAATTTCTGCCTTGCGACAATTCAACACAAGTTCCTGAAAACTGCCTTCTTCACCTTTGCTTCTTTTTGAAAGGGTGGGAAAGAACTGAATGGTCAGGAAGCCTTCGATTGCAGCTCCCCCTTCCAACTATCATTATTAGATAACAATTGGCACAAATATTATGGTGGGGAAAAGGCCCATAAATCAAGAAATAAAAAAATAGTTACTGCACATTTTCAAAAAACATGTTGTGCTCTCTAAGGTCCTTTTCATTTTAACAAAATCAGGGGGAACTTGTCCTCACAGCGGCAAGGCAGATGGAACAATAAATCACAGGAACCATTGACTGCCTGCAGTGTACTCTCCACAGCTGTCACTTTTGTGTCTCTTTGGTTTTAGCTGACATGGTATGAGGTCCACTGTGAACCAATCTGGACCTTTTTTTACAGTCATATCCATCAAAACAACCAGGACCCATCAACCTACTGCCGCGATCGATTCGTTTGCTTGTTCTCATGCAAAAGGCAATACTCAGCTCACTAGGTGAGACTTCCGAGAAGCACCTCATTTTGGGGGGGCGCTTGCCTCTAGCTACAGCTGTGATTTTCTGAGCAGTCTCGGCTAATGTTATTAAAGTTGCATCATGACAGATACAAAGCAAAGCAGGAAACAGGTTTTGTAAAGGACATTATTAAAATCAAAAGCACTGTTTAATAATTTTTTTGTTATTACAAATGTTTCTTTGCTCTTTTTTTCCAGTTGCATCAAGATGCTTACCAAACATTGAGTTTACAACTCGTTGTTGATTTTACAAAATAAACAAGCAAATGTTATGTGCATAACCTTAGTTGTCTTTGTAAAGGTCAGAACATAGTTGCTAATTTCTTCTTCTGCCTTTTGGTGGCACTCTGATGCCAGTGATCTCCTCCAGTGCGATATTTTTTGGGGGGGAAACAAGATGTTCTTTCGTAACAAAAGATTCAGTCTACAAAAGGCTGCAAAACAAAAACTGATTAAATGTGAACTGTTGAAGGAAAGTTTATTTTGGTGTAAAAAAGAAAAAAGCCTGCCAGCACTAAATAGCAGGTCAGCTGTAATTTGGGTAAAGGTTACATTATGCACACAATGATTGCATATTCACATTAGCCAAACAAAGATTTTCTTCTTCCAACTCAAACTGAAAGCATAACTTGAGTGTATAGATAGGAAATTCAGATGGTACACCTAGTATAGATGAGGGAGGGAGGGAGAGAGGGAGAGCGAGAGCAAGAAGGAGGGAGAGGGAGAGGGAGAGGGAGAGGGAGAGAGAGAGAGGTCTTTTCTCGTTTAAAAAGCAGTTATCTCCTAGACCAGAGGAAAAAAAATATTGAGCATTGTTTTGGAAGCTATTATAAAAATATCCACTTAGGTTAAGTTACGTTTATTATATTTGGTACTCTCAGTTTCATGATTTTAAATCGAGGTGACAGCTGAAAAGCACCAGAAACCTTTGGAACTTTAGAACCATATGTTATCATATAGGAAAAATGTGCAGCCTTATTAAATGTAAAGCAAACAATTGCATTTAAAAAATATAAAGTTAAATGAAAAGTAATAACTAAATCTGCCAACATACTTTGACTTTTAAGTTTATTTCATAATGTATTTGTATGTATGCATACAATATATATTTTTAAAAAAATATATTTTCATAAATTCTCCCAAATGCTCATAGTTTGATCTTCGCTGTAATGTTTTTTTTATTCTTATTTAGTCTTTTTATAAGATTTCAAAGAATACTTTATCCAAAGCAATCTTGTCATTATTGACTATAGATATAAGAACAGTTTTACAAATGAGAAGATAATATTTTTCTGTCTATATACCCAAATTCTTTCCCCTCCATATCCCACATATCCACCAAAAATTCATCTAAGTAATTTTATTGAATGGACAACTCATTCTTTGAAATGTAGATTTCAAAGGAAAAAAATAGACTGCTCAAAGTGTGCTCCCAATTAAAATTCTAATAATTTAACTTGTAACTTTTAAAAACAGGCAGTCTGAGAGTTGCTGAAATCAGAATGCAAAATAATAAAATTAAGAAAGCCATAATGGAGTACTTGATTTCCATACAATAGGGATTTTAGAAAACTGAATGCATTTTCTGTTCCATGCAAATAAATATACGCTAAGTACATAACCATGAATACATACAAGTTCTTCCTGGAGTTTTTGATGACAAAATCAAACACACAGTCCCTTTAGCCTGATAGCTATTTTGTCTGTATAAAAACTGTAGAATATAAAAGAATGAAATATGGAATTTTGGTGAAGACCATAAGCTACTAATCTATATAAAAAGTAGATCTATACCCAGGAAAGGTCAACAGTTCTGAAATTTTCCTGCTTGAAATGAGCAAATTTGAGAGAAGCTTTGGCTGGAAAGAACGGTTATCATTATTAATAAAGGTTTGATTCTTGGTATTGCACTGCTCTTTATCCATAATAGCAGCAGCAGAAAATGTTTTTTTTCTGTGCTTTGTTCTCCTTTGTAACCTTTAAAATTTGCATTTCACCAAAGTGCAGTTATAGCTAAAATATGGGGGAAGGCCCTCAGTGGAAAATACTGACAAGAAATTTCTTCACTGACTCATGTTATGAATTTGTATTGTTTGTAAATTTTGTTAGCATTTGCAGCTGTTTATTTTCTTTAATAAGCTAATCTTTCTTATATTGTTTTGAATATTTGAATATATTTAATTTTGAAATCCAAATCATACATTCATTTTCAACGGCTTACCAGTTATATGTGATGTCTATAAGTGAAACATTCAAAAGGTATTGTAGTGAAAATTCAAACTGCTTTCTAATTCTTTTCCATATCTTTTAAGCATCCTTTTAGCTTGTTAAGATTATTTTTAACAAGGATATAATCTATTGCATTATACTTATATTAGTATTTTAAAATGTCACAATTCTTAAGTTATGTACAGATACAACTGGCAATTAGCATATAAATATATTCTTGCAAAACCACTGATGCTCATTTTCCACATTTTATTTTTGTTTTGAAAACCTTCACATATGCACCATTGCCTGGTAATTTCATTTAGGATTTGCAAGATAATATAGAAAGAGCACTTTGTCTTTTTAGTCTGATACACACCAATAACAAGAAAATTTCCTAAATTAAAGACAATCATATGATTATAACCAATCTGTATCTACATTAAGGCTCTTACCTCTCACTTTACTGCATTCTTTGATTGTTAAGCTCAGTCCTCTTTGATTGCATCTAACAAAATAAAATGTATCCATATTACAGCTTCTAGGTGGTGCTCTCACTGTGTACTGTGGCTTTAAAAATTTTTTTGATAGGAATAGAAGGGCAGATTGGATATGACCCAGGGGCAGTAATATTTAGGACCATGATTAGAGTTGTATCAGTTATAGGATCCAGTTGGAATGGAAAGCAGAATGCCTATGTATTAAAGCTTGGACTGCCAAACCCCATGGAGTTTCTTTTTACTCCATCATCTGACCTTAGAGTTAAATATTAGAAAACTATAAACTGTTGTGGGAAGTATCTACTCTTCCAGATGATTCCACAATTCCCTTCATCTCCCCATTGATCATACTCAGTGGGACCACAGGTAATTGAAAGTAAGCAAAAACTAAAGGGATGCATTTTTTCACCCTTGTTGTAAAATATTCAGCCATGAACTTAATGAAGTCCCATTTTATAAGGAGAGAGTCATTATAATATAGTAACCCTAATAGCTGCTGACATATTTAGAAAGACTGAAACTTAGAAACGTCATAAGTCTGACATTTATGAATCCTTACATTGCAGGTCACAATACTTAAGGAAAAGACATTAAATAAAATTAATATTTTAAACTAAAAATTCCCTTTTCTTCTGAGTCATCTCAATTAATCTGTAAAATAAATTACATAGTATTCTATATTTTAGAGACATTTCTGAGATACAGACTTATTCAGTAGTCAAATAAAATCCAATATAATTGAAAATCATCAATAAGTTGTAGTTGGTATAAGGGATGTACTTAACTCATATCAGTGAAATTCCAGAAAGGAATCAAGTATTTTGCAAATAGACATGCATCCCTGGGAGAAATTTCAGGCAACTATAATTGCTCTTTTTTTTCCAAGTGTGACCGTAGGAGGTTGGGAGGTAATAAGGGCTACTTTATTTAAGTATCAAGAGTGAACTGCTTAGAAAGATAAAACAAAACAACCCCATTTCCCCCTTCCTCCCCATGTCAGTTGCCCAGGTGACATTTTGTAGCAAACATGGAAATCACAACTCCAGGAAGTGTTGTATTTTATGCCAACAACAATATGACAGTTTTCTCTGTAAAGAAAACATGACACTTTTCCAAATATCAGAGGATGCTTCTGCTGCTCCAGGGACTTCTATACTGTCACTGAAATGGAAGGTCACAGACTGGCTTCATGATTTCTATAGTTTCAAAATGTTGTGGTGGAGTGTTTCCACGCTAAATGCTGTAGGCTAAGGGAAATCTCTCAGTTCATCTCTGAAAGCAGTGACAGGAAGAAAAAGGTCCCATTTTGACAGCAGAAACCTCTTGGTCTGGAAGTTCAGCCCTTGAAACTTTGAAGTTAAATTACCTATGTTAATATGTTGTTGCCTTTGTCAGATGTATACGTACATGTCTCTGTGGCAAAGAAAGAGGAAGGGGAGGTGGAAGAGAATGTAAACTACATTGTTTGAGATTGTCATTTGAAATCCAAGGAGTAGAAATATATATTACAATACAATATATATACAATTGCTCAGGACCGTATTGGATGGGTGGAAACCTGCGAAAGAGACCCTTTATACTGTAGTGGA
The DNA here is from genome assembly GCA_032468095.1 of Pareas carinatus. Classification (NCBI taxonomy): domain Eukaryota; kingdom Metazoa; phylum Chordata; class Lepidosauria; order Squamata; family Pareidae; genus Pareas; species Pareas carinatus. The sequence continues at coordinate 54,453 of JANHFO010002094.1, forward strand.
TAGACAGTGAATGGTTGTATGTATGTATGTATGTATGTATGTATGTATGTATGTATAATATGGAAAGAGTTGAAAGCCATTTCTGGTCTTCTTCCTTCTCTCTGAAGTACTCGGTTCACAATATATCTTACTCAATTGTTTACCAACTTTTTGTTGCCCCTTTTATTTTGCAATAAGATTGTAATAACTGAGGGTAATCCTAAAATGCTTATATCAGTCAGATAGCTTAAAGAATGTGCAATAAATGTAATATCATGAACTAATAATGCAGCTCAAACCTAAATATTCTGGTTAAACAAATAAAACAGGAATTAGACTGATACTATAATAAAATCATTGCCTGTTTAATATGGTATGTTATGTAGAGCTCCAGATCTTAATAGCAGACCACAGCAAGAATGTCCCAAATGATATCAACAAAACCTTCACTTTCTCATTAGCAATCAGCAAATTCTCCTGGTGTCTGCTAGTTTCAAATAAGGGCAAGTGCCTTGATGCCTTGTGTGAAGTCTAATAAGATCATAGAAATAATGTAGTCTAATCAGCAGTGAACACGCAAGAACCAATATTCATAACTCAATGAAGTGCATTTGGGGACTTCTGTTCAGGATGTTTCCCTGGTTTCCCAAATTTCAGAAAAAACAAAATTAGTATTTTGGTAGATTCAGGAAAAAAAACACCTTCTTTCTGATCACTTGAAATCAGGAAAATAATCCATTTTATAAATACTTAGAAGAAATGTATTAGAATATAACATATAGGTATATATAGTAAAAGAGTTTTATAATAGGGGAAAGATACTTTGAGCAGAGTTAAGGGCTGCCCATTTAGTTTTTCAACGGCATGCCAGAGACTCACTTCAAAAACTAGTTGGGTGTTTGTGTGTCAGGTTAAAAGCTACATTGGATTTAATTTCATCCAGAGTTAAATTTAATTAACATTGAACATAGATTCTATAATTAAATTCCTAACTAGAGAACAATGTTTTTCCTCTTTTTCAATTAGCATTTCTAATTTGAAAAACTTTGTGCTTTCTATACTTGGAACTATGGTCACCAGTAGTATCATACTTGGAGTACAGAAATCCATACAACCACTAGGTAATAGCAAAGAGATGATAGAACCTGTATCTGTTTGCTGCCACCTAGCAGTGGTCTAATAATAATAATAACTTTATTGTCATTGTACAAGTATACACAGTATACACATACGAAATTCACATAACACCCAGAGACCAGACCCAACACATACCACACATGACAATCCCCAAACACACCCCACCCACCAAATTCTCCCCTCCCTAAAAACACTCAAGCATCCACACAACAGGCCAAGTAATACTATCCAACAGTTCATTGATGGTGGCCCTTAAGTTCATTGTTAAGTGCAATCAAAACTCTGGGGTAAAAACTATTCAGAAGACATGTGATCTGTGCTGGATCCTAGGAGTCTGCTGGTCAAGTGAGGCTCCTGGCTGTCTGACCTAATTAAGTGGTCAGCAGATGTTGGGAGCAGTTTCCCTCCTCCCAACTGCTGAGACATTTCAGAGACTGTCCAGGTTCCCTTGTTGATTGGCTGTTGCACTAGCCCAATATACTATAAAGGTTTGTAAGAATAACAAGCCTGTTGCTGGCTACAATTCCTGTTGTTACTTTGTCAATAAACTCTGTTGCAATTCACTGAGATTTCCAGCCTGATTTCTTTCGTGATCGGACCCAACACTTTTCTCAGGTTTTCTGGCCAAATATAGAAAGCCTTCACTCTATATCTGGATGACAAGAGTCCTATTCTTGTAGAAGACCTATATACCTGTGGGGTTTTTTTTCCTCTTGCCTTTTCATTCAGCTATCCTAAAGAGAATCTGACAAATTCTGCAGACCAAAATTTTTTAAAATGGAATAAGTTAAAAGGATATGCAATAAAATCTTCCCAGCTCTACAGACATTTAGGAATGCCCACTGTTACTGTTTCTAGTTTTCTCAGCATTTCTCTACCTCAATTCTCACTTTTCAACTCCACCCCTCAAACAATTTTGTCTTAATGAAAGTCCTACTCTCTTAGGTGCTTATTGAGATGATATTAATTATCTTTTAAACCTTTCCCACATGCCTTTTCATTGCCTCCAGCCACTTGGTTGATTGCTGTATTTGATGGAATGAGTCAGGCTGCACAAACATCAAGTCTATGTATTGGGCAGTCCTACACAGACAACTGGAAGTCATGATGAAATTGATAATTATATTTCAGAAATCTCAGGAGGATCAATAAATTCTGAGTATGCCAATTTTGGATGACAAAAGACTCTTAGGAAAACCTTAGGGAACCATGGCATGTCTTTGTCAGGGCTACTTAGACATATAAATGCAGCATGAAATTATCTGACAGTCTAGATTAAAAGAAAAGAGGGAAAGGAAAACACATTGATCCCAAACTTGAATACTACTTTTAAAACCTAATTTTAGATATAGAATTTTTAAAGTAGAAGTATTGATGAAGGATCCTAAAAGTGTTCTGCAGCATCTGGAGATTCACATTTTTGGAAGACCTCAATTAAATTTAATTAAACAGTAAAGTCAAAAGTATATAATTGTGGTGAGGTTAGATATAGCCCAGATTTTGGATAATACCGTGTTTCCCTGAAAATAAGACCTGGCTTTATTATTATTATTTTGCTCCAAAAGACACATTATGACTTCTTTTCCAGTTAGGTCTTATTTTTGGGTAAATATGATACAATGCATCCATCTAGCTGACGATCGTAACTGGGGCTTTGGGAATAGGGCTTATATTGCAAGTATCCTGAAAAATCATGCTAGGGTTCATTTTCTGGTTAGGTCTTATTTTAGGGAAAACAGGTTAGTAATCTTAACAGAAAGATATATATGTTTTTGCATGTGTGTACTGTATGAGATTTTAATGAAAGACTAAGATCTCATACATATCCTCACTAAAAGTCTTATATTCACCCAAAAAATATTTATCAAAGGATTCTAGGCAATGTTCAAATATAAAACATGATTAAATAACAAAAACAAGTTCTTATACTACAATAAAAACCATTCTGGTTCCAAGATTATAGACATTTGAGCTCCAAATGCCCATCAAGACATAGATTTTCTCTATTCTTCAGAAGGCCATAAGAATAGGGACCATCCTTTTCAGGGGAAGGGACAATTCATTCCAGAGCAAGATAACTTACACACAAAATGTATTCTGTGGTGGTAAAAGACACCCCCTCACACACACACACACACAAAGACATGTGAACTGCATTCACAGCAAGCTGAGCTGACCCTGTATGACAACAGGGGAAGAATCAGTCAGAAACCAAGAGTCATCATTCTCCCTTCTTGACACCATTGAATGAGCTTGCCCACTCAAGTAGTGGCAAAGCCATTGCTAAAATTGTGCCTATAATGTCCAACCTGAAAAGTTATGTGGAAATGACCATGGGAAGCAAGAGGGAGAACTACAGACTGGACATCTGGCATAAAAATAGATAACCCAACAATAAAGATAGACTTAGTAGTCTTGATTGTGCTTCTTGTCTAGAATATCTCATTTTAAAACTTCTTACAGTCAACGCAGAAATGATATTGTGTGACAGTATTGAATGCTACTGGGAGATTCAGCATATTAAGGATGGTTGAACTCCCTTCCTCTAAATCTTACCACAAGTCATCTGGTATGGTTTCTGTTATAGTTTACGAACGACTCGGAGGCGCGGGTAACTCTGAAGGCTTTATTCACAACAGTAGGGAAAACACCGGCAGGGAAAAGCCCTG
>JANHFO010002094.1:58337-70262 GCA_032468095.1 Pareas carinatus
CCCTGCTGCTCCTCATCCCTCTATCAGTGCTGTTCAATGAAAAATTCAAAACAAAACAGGAAAGCCCTCCAATCAGGAGCGGCTGCGAAAGCCCTCCAATCAGGAGAAAGGAAACAAACGATATTTTGTCCAATCACAGCCTCCGGAATTAAAAAATTGAAATAACTTGCGTAAAAATTAAAATTTTGAAAATTCCTTTCATAGTGAGAGCCTAGATGCTAAGATGAACATATCTACCAAATTTCAGGTTTGTAGCTATAATAGTTTTAGAGATCTGGTGATGAGTTAGTCAGTGAGTGAGTGGTATTTCGTATATATCTCACCTTGGAATTTTTTTTTTTTTGCCCAAATTAGAAAATGAGAGCAGCCAGGGAGGATGGATAATTATGTAATAGAATAGAACACAATCAGCATAACCTTCACCATCCATTCCAGCAGTGCAGGAAGTTGAAAAGCAACTTAAGAAATTCTGAAACTTTCTGAGCATCAGCTAGAGAAGCAGAATCCTCTTGCAGTAGAGGAAGATTTGGAGGAAATTACGAAGTAGATATTGCGTAACATGGCAATCCTCTCAAACATATTTGTTTGGTCGGAACTAGCATGTCCTTAAATTCACATGGTGACTCCTTTCAGTGGAATGAAACATGAAGTCAACATTCTATTTACTGAGGTAAAATGCAGTTTATTCACATATCTCCTCTTCCTTTCTCCTTACTTGTCCTTCGAACTTAGCATTGTTATTTTTCCAAGATACAAGAGAGTTTCTTGATATGAAATCAAACACATATTTTTGCTAAATTGCAATTAGTCACATTCCCTTTCCAACTACCGTATTACATCAATTATAAGATGGATGTTTTTTCGTATTTTAGTGTCTCTGTATTCATGGTGCGTCTTATATTCGACGGCGCCAGCCCAGTGTGGCCAGCAGAAGTCTTTGCTGTGTCTTATAATTGGTGGTGTCTTATAATCGATGTAATATGGTATATGTTCTATTGCAAACACTTGCAAAATCCAGATTGGATTTGCTGTAATCTGAGGTTACTATCAGCCATAGTTTTTAACCATGTTAGTGTTTGATGGTCTGTACAATTGGGAGAGGCATCAGGTTGGGTAGCTGTAGTGAGTCACTCTATGCAATCCCAAATCTTAGAGGATTATCAAGGTTGGGTATGCAATAAGTACAGCAAGTTTCGTCTCCTCCTCTTCCTCCTCCTCCTCCTCCTCCTCCTCCTCCTCCTCCTCCACCTCCGCTCCTCTATTTATTTATTTATTTATTTATTTATTTATTATTTTATTAGATTTTTATACCACCCTTCTCCTCACAGACTCAGGGCGGTGTACAGCAAATTTAAATAGCACAATCACAAACATTAAAATGTATTAAGAGAAAATATTAGGAGGCTGTATTAAATAAAAACCAAATATGTTCGGATATGATGCGTATTTCTGGGGGGAGGTCATTCCAGAGGGTGGGTGCTGCCCCAGAGAAGGTTCTCCCCCTGGGAGTCACCAGCCAACATTGTCTGGCCGACGGCAGCCTGAGGAGGCCCTCTCTGTGGGAGCGTACTGGTCAATGAGAGGTATTTGCTGGTAGAATGCGGTCCTGTAGATATCCAGGTCCTAAGCCATGGAGCGCTTTAAAGGTGGTAACCAACACCTTGAAACGCACCCAAAAGGCCACAGACAGCCAGTGCAGCTCGCGCAGGAGGGGGGTCACGTGGGCACAGCCACTGGCTCCCATAATCCCCCGTGCGGCTGCATTCTGCACCACCTGGAGTCTTTGGATGCATCCCAAGGGGAGCCCCATGTAGAGTGAGTTGCAGTAGTCCAGGCGGGAGGTGACAAGCGCTTAAGTGACCGTTCGTAGGGAGTTCCAATCCAGAAAGGGCCGCAACAGGCGTATCAGGCATACCTGATAAAAGGACCCCCTGGTGACGGCTGCCAGATGGTCATCTAGGGACAGCCGTGCATCCAGGAGGACCCCCAGATTGCAAGCCTTCTCTGAAGGGGCCAGAATTTTGCCCCAATAGCCAGCGATGGAGTCAGCTGGCTATATCGGGATGCCAGAAACCACAGCCACTCAGTCTTGGAGAGATTGAGCTTGAGTCTGTTTCCCCCCATATTTCTTGTTGTATTGAAGGTTATGGTTGCACTTATGCTAACAGTAGTTTGGATAGGTTCAAACTTTGTCTCCTTTTTGATGATCTAGACCTTTAATCTAGATTTATGTTAGACAGTCTTTACAGCAGTGATCTCCAGGTTTTCTGGCTCAGTGACCTGGCAGTGACAGTGGTGGTGGGGATAGGGGATAGTTTTACACATGTGTGCCCTACTTTCACAAATGCAGCTTCACACACACACACACACGCACCACACACACACACACACACACATGCACACACTCACCCAATACTTCTGCAGCCCAGTTTTGAAGGAGCTGCAGCTTGACACCAGGGTGGACACCAAGAGTTGGGGAGTCCTGCTTTACAGAAGTTAATACCTTTTAATAGAGACTTTTCCTATGGGAGATATGATTGCTGTGGCTTATTCCATGCTATCCCGTAATTAAAAGTGGATATTGCTGGATCCTAGGAGCGAGGCTCCTGGCTGTCTGACCTAATTAAGTGGTCAGCAGATGCTGGGAGCAGTTTCCCCCCTCCCAACTGTTCAGACAGTTCGGAGACTGTCCAAGCTCCCTTGTTGATTGGCTGTTGCACCAGCCCAATATACTCTAAAGGTTTGTAAGAATAATCAGCCTGTTGCTGGCTACATTCCCTTTTGTTACTTTGCCAATAAACTCTGTTGTGATTTAGTGAGGATTCCAGCCTGATTCTTTCGCGATTGGACCCAACAGTCCGAGTTTTAATTGCTCTGTATCTTCTGCCAGAAGGCAACAGTTTAAAGAGATTGTAAACAGGGTGGGAAGAATCTCTGAGGATGTTATACAACTTCCTTGAGTGGCAAGGTGCAAAAATGTCATCCAGGGTTGGTAACTGGAGCCCGATGATATTCTGGGCAGTTTTAATAATTCTCTGCAGGGCTTTTTTATCCACTACAGAACTGCTCCCATACAATGCAAGTATGTCATATGTCAGGACACTCTCAATGGTGTTGCAATAGTAGGATAGAAGTAGATGCTGACATAGATTTATCTTCCTGAGCATTCTCTGAAATTACAGCCTCTTCTGTACCATCTTCACAAGCATGTTAGCATTCATAGTCCATGAAAAATCCTCTGAGATATAAGTGCCTAGAAATTTGAAACTACTGACCCTCTCCACTTCCTCACCATTTATGTACAATGGTAAATGTACATCTTTCTTCCTCCTGAAATCAATTGCAAGTTCTTTAGTTTTCTTGATGTTAAGTGTAATATTATTTTCTTTACACAACAGTATCAGTCCTTCCTTTCTGTAAGCAGACTCATTATTCTTATTAATGAGCCCCATCACTGTTGTATCATCTGCAAATTTGATAATTGCATTGGTGTTATACAATGGGGTGCAGTCATGTGTATACAAAGAATAAAGGAAGGGGCTTAGCAAACAACCCTGGGGTGCTCCTGTGCTTAATATCACAGTAGAAGAATGGTGAAATCCCATCCTTACTGACTGTGGCCTTGATTTTTGTAGTCCATATACAGCTACCCTACAATGACTGAGTATATTTTGTATTTCATGTGATAAGAATTATGATTTCTAATGGCAGCAGTTTCATATGCTCAGGTTATCAGCAGCCAATGACAGATATAACTTATGTTTTGAACCCATCCCAACGATGTTATTTTAAAGTCATCTATAAATAAGGGAAATAAATGACAAAGAGAAGATTAAACGGAGTTGTCTGACAATGACAAGAAGCCATAGGGCTTCCAGCAGCTGGAATATATCACTAAACAGTACTTTTTTGGAGGCAAGATGAGTTGTGGAATCATAGGAAAGGACAAATATATCACTAGGTTCTATTCTGAAGTATCTCTAGTTGATGACAAGAGGGGTCAGTAGTACTCAGAAGTAATGTGACTCTTCTGTAATGGTGCCTATTATCCACTCCTAAATAAAAACAGATGAAAGAAATATTTAAAAAAGAGAGAAAAGGGAAAACTCCTATCAGGGCTCACAGACATCCTTTGATTATGTCTGTAGTACCAGCATCTTCAGAATTGTATTTATAATTTTGCAAAGATTTACATAGAGATCTGTTAGCTATTCACATTTGCATATTTCTAAGGTATTTAGCTGTTTAAGGACAAAGAACAGTCCATAATAGCCCAGTTTTCAAGTCATCAAAGAGTTATTCTTCAAGTCTAGAATATTGCTAAAATGACACTTCTAATTGCTGAGTGTAAGAAGGGTAATTGTGGCTTTCAATCTGCTCTATACTTAAAAATAGGAAGCCTTTTTAAAAAATTCCTTTGCAAAGTTAAAAAGGGTATCATTAGTGACACATTGATTCTCTATTTGTTTTACCTCTTCATGGCACTTTCCTAATTAATCTTGAGAAGAGCTATTAAAATCTGTAGCATTTGCTTAAATAAATAAATAAATAAATAATTTTACTTATACCCCGCCCTTCTCCCGAGGGACTCAGGGCGGCTTACAGGCATTTAAAACAGCAACATGAACAATTAAAAAATATAATTAAAAATATTAAATGAGCCTGAAATTTAAAAGGGGAGCAATAAAAACGATATCCAGTAAATAATTAAAAATCTAATACAAGTCGAAATACAGGAGGACAGAGACACGGCTATCCCAAGCCGGCCTGTTGAAACAAGTAGGTCTTAAGAACGTGGCTTGATTTTATGTAATGATTTTTTTCCTCTACAAGACACTTGCTAAACAAATAGGAGAGAAAGTTGTTTACATAAACATGCTTAAGTTTAATAAAAGTTGTTTAAAAAACAAAAATGACCAAGAAATCAAGACACAAAGAACCAGTGAAAAATGAATAATAAATTTAGTAATTTTATACTATGAAATAGCTAGCATAAAATCTGTCCTACCCCTCTTTTTTAATGTGAAGCCTGGTCTAATTTCGAAACCAAGCATGACTTTATCCTGAATGGTGGTCAGTACAAAGGACCCACCCTCATATTTCATTGCCTCAGAGAATACAATGCCATTCTATTTATACTAATCCCTGAGAAAGTTTCACTGAGTTTAATAACACTAGCTATGCAGGAACTGGTTAGAATATAGGTTTTTGTTATTGCAATCAGACTTATAAAAATTAGACATATGCTGATAAGTTTATCTGTGAAATTTAAGAAGCTGCCTTGGCAACATTGAATAAATATTAGTGTAAACAAAAGCATATGGAGTGATAACAAAGTTTTTGTAGAGGCAATGGGAATTCATGTCCAATTTTTAAAAAAATCAGGGTCACAAGGAAAGGTTGACAATTGGACCCTGTATTTTAATAAAGTGGTGGATATGTTTGGTAATCATTTTGGCCTTTTTAAAATAAATCTAATAAGATTTTAAAGAGAAATAATATTCATTCATTACTAGATTTTTTTCTGCAGATACAGAAAAACCTGAAGTGTTTCTCATAACAATGCTTCTAAAGCTATTGGTTCTAACATTTTAAGCTCCTCCTAGTTTGATCAATTGCCATAGATAATAGGAGCTGAAGTTCACCAGCCTCTAGAGATGCCAGTTCTGCATTACCGACTTAATCTTATGAACTATATAAAAAGGATTTCCTTCTGGTTCTTGATGATATCAGGAGAATTCTATAGATTTAAACCAAGGAATACAGTAAAATATAGTATTTTCTTTTCAGAAATACCATGCCTCTAAGAAACATAAAAAAAGGATACAGATATTGCTTTCATTTTGCCAAATCCTGATAAGGAAAAGCAAGGTTCAAATTTTCTTCTCAGGTATAAAGCCCAGTGGATGATTTGGAGCTGTTTACTACTTCTCTGCATAATTCATCTATCTCACCGACAGGTTGCGAGATTAAAAACTGGGAAACAATGAAATGTATATATTAGGTAGGATGCAACTATCTGTATTCTGCCTTGAGATTCTTAGAAGATAGGTGAGCTTTGAATGCAATGAAATACTTTAATTATGTTGGCTTATAGACATTGATAGCATATTTCTAAGTCCAATTTAAAGTTTTCCAACTGTCGTGTCATTGTGATGGGAAATCATTCTTCATATAACTCAATATTCATATTGCAAAATGGTCATCAATGGACACCAAACAGTCTTTTATGGAGTTTTTTTTGGGGGGGGTGTATGTGTGTATCACACCCAATGCAAAATAACTGTCCAAGCATATTTGGTGGCCTTTTTGGGGCATACCTGAAACTTGGCTCCTGCAATGATCAAGATATGTTTATCCTTACTGACACCTTCAGCAGTTGGTTACTCAAATCGAATCTTTCCTTGAATCGCTTTTTAAAAAAAATCCTAAGTAGCAGAGCTATCATGGGAGGAACTGTCACAAGCACTTAAACAAGGTAAAATTAGAGCATATGATGCATGGTGATTTGCTTTCCATAGTATCTTTGGAGAGTAATGCTTTTGAAGCTTATAAACCATAAAACTTTAATCATTAGCAACCTTCTGGGGAATCTAGGGATAATACCTATAGGACAACTTAGCTTTTCCATCTAAAGATGCCTCTGAATAGCAAGCCATGTGCCTCCTGGACCTCTGATTTCCAGCAGCTAAATGGTCAAAGCCGTGCTTTCTTTTATTAAGACACCAATACACAATTAGGCAACTTTTTTTTATGAAGCAATCTTTGTCACATTGATGATGGCTTGAATCACTTTGCTGAGACATTCCCCATTGCCTTCCTGGTTGGCTCTGCTTTTCTGGAAAGGTTTTTGTTTTGGAAATGCTCAAAGTAATCAGAGAATTAGTGAACCAGGGAATGCAAGCAGGAAACTAAAAAACCAGGGAGAGAAGTGAAAATAATTAAAACATGTTTAATCATAATAGTAGCAAAGAGAAAGTGAAGTACTTGTGAATAAATGTTAGCCTTTAAGTGCCAGCTGTCACTCTCTGCTTTCTTATAGCTAACCTTTCAGTCACCTCAGCTTGTCTCCCTAACTTGTTCTATTATGCAGGAGTAAGCTGAGTCATTGTTTCAAGCAGGAGGTAACATGTTAATAGCTTAATAATAGTTTTATCTCACAAATAATAATATGCTGTCATCCTGTCTGAAGCCCAATGTTTACAGGAGAAGTGGCAATGTATGATGACAGTAATTTGAATAAAAATGAATTTACTGCTCTTGTCTCATTTGCAGTAAATTCTCACATCTTTCATGCACAACTGGTGCTCCATGACCTCGTTCATTATTGTGTTTGCAATGACTGCAGCCTCTTTGAAGGAAAAGCCAGGTGCATGAAACAGAAACTTGCAGCTTAAACCGATCTCCAGAAAACAGAGAGGGGGGAAGAGAGAGATATTCACACAGTGATTTTTTGGCAAGAAGAAAAGAGAGAGAGAGAGACAGGGAGATTTTTTTCACTTCATTTGTTTGGTGAGATGATTCAGTGTCAGGCAGGCTGTTTAATTACTTCACTCAGGAGGTGCTGATTGAAAAGCAGGCATGAGTTGATATTGACAATTTACAAAATTATTGCCATTAAAATGTGTCATAGGGAAATATTATTCGGCATAGGGAGCGGAACATTTGAGGCAGTGGGAAAGTTTATGCTACTTAAGGAGTATTTTTCATGCCAGTGACATTATTCCACAATTTTAACCTTCCTATTTGGCGGGCTTTAGTCACTCTCTTCCTATTCACTTTATTTAAATTAATTATAAAGACTCTTGTATCAGAATGGGTTCACTGATCTCTGAAATAAAGTGAAGAATACCAACAACTTAATTAGTTCTCCATCAACTCAGATTTTGAAATTCTAAATGCAGCAATGTTGGCAAACAAACATTTAAACAGCTTTACCTTGTGTTAATATAACATTTCTGCAGTAACTTTTTTCCCCTTCAAATTTTAAGAAATCTTACTAAATGATGTTGAGAATTATATAAAAAGAAAGAACTTTCAAAGTCAGAGACTGATATGCCAGGGCTAAATTTAGTTTGATGGCATGAGAGCAGATAATTGAAATGTCCTTCATTTGAGGGGGGCTGTGAAAAGGGTGATTTTTCAGAAAAATGTTACAATGCAGAACTGTGCAAAGTGAATGATATGCAGACCATAATAAAATATATTTCTGACTGACCTAATTCATTGGCTGCAATAATTAAAACTGCAATTTATACCTTTTACCTTTTTTCCTTTTAATTCCTATTTCTTCTGAATCCATCATGAAAATAATATATTCTCAAAATGTCTACTCAACAGCATGTTCTATTGAGTTCAGTATGAATTACAAGTGCCTAGAATTCTACCTTAACTTTTCCTTCCCCACCAGTCACAATGTGTATGATTCAATTAGATGAAGTTAATTGAAGAATGACCAGGATGTCTGATGACCATTAGGGTAAATTTTTATGGGAATTTTCATTTCTAGGGTATGATTTTCATTTCTAGGGTATGATTTTCATTTCTAGGGTATGATTTTCATTTCTAGGGCATGATTTTCATTTCTAGGGTATGATTTTCATCTCTACTGTATTGTCAGGGAATATATTTTTGTAGCGAAAAATTTTCATAGGGTAGCATTGATCCAAGGTTGGGGAGAATAAAGTTGACTAGAGTAGAATTCAATTCACCACTCAGTGAGGGATCTGGCCCTCAATGGCACAACATTGTTTCTATCATGTTTCCCCAAAAATAAGACACTGTCTTATATTAATTTTTGCACCGAAAGATGTGCTAGGTCTTATTTTCAGGGAATGTCTTATTTTTCCACTGAGGCCGCCCAGAACCGGAGGTCCGAGGCCTTGTTATCAGGGAGGTCTTATTTTCGGGGGATGCTTTATATTTCAGTGAGAGGCAAAACTGTAAGTAGGTCTTATATTCAGAGGATGTCTTACTTTCGGGGAAACAGGGTAGCACAATATATTTCTTGAAGCTGTTTTTAAACTATAATAAAAAAAAGACTTGCATTCCAGCTGGCTGGAGAATTCTGGGAGTTGAAGTCCACCCGCCTTAAAGTTGTCAATAGTGAGAAACTCTGGTTTAAAAGATTCTGTTTGGGACAATGCTACTTCATTAACACCAACACCATTCCTCGGGGGGGGGGGGAAAGCTTTGCATATAATACAGATAGTAGGAGGACATTTCAAATTGGCGAAGAGAATGGGAGTGGAGAAAAGAGTCTTCAACAATTATAGTAATTAGAATAAAATTAGTAACTATGCATTTAGCATGTGAAAATGTCTCATGGAAATAATCTCTTTATGACCCTTGCATAAACAGTCATTTCTTGTACATTTTCAAGATCAGTCTTTTCCAATTCTCTAATCTGCTACTCTAAAAATTTGTGTTGTCCTATTTATTTGTTTTTTCATTGTTCCAATTATTCTGGGCATGTTATGGAATGTAACAAGAAATTCCTAGGATTCCAGGAATGGAGGGAGTGCATTCCAGAAGAGTAAGAGGCAACTTAGGCCAGATATTATGTGTGAGAGAAAGAGGGTGAAGACAGGCTCTCCCTAATAGCTTACAGGGTATATTGTAGATACAGATATCAGAGCCTTCAGTCTGGCAAGGTTTTGTCTATAGGTGCGAAACCATAATGAACTCAGCTTGGAAAAATCACAGTGTCATTATTGGATTTGGGTCTGACAGAGCAGCTCACAAATAAAACCTTTTTAAAAATTCCATTAGCCAGCATTGCTAGTAAAATTATATCATTACCTATGCAGATATTGCCAACTATGGAAAACTGTTCCAGAGATTTCTAAAACTCTAAGGAAAAAAGACAATATGCAAAACTTTATCTATAGAATTCTGATTTTCCTCAAATTTCTAAAGTTAGATGACTTGCCAGAAAAAAATGGAACTGGCAATCTCTCTATAGGAGCCTCAAGTCTCAGGCATGCAGTCTTATAAGCTCAAGTACCAAAAGAAAATAATGTTTCCTTTATATAATAACTCAAATCATTTTCAGTAACCCCTTCAAAAGCACATGTCCTTAGTTTCAGCTTAAACAATATTTATTTATACAAAAACTTCCATGTATAAAACATTATTAAACCAAAATTCATTACAATACGATGGTTAAATTAAAGATGCAGATTTAAAATGAATTATATCCTAGAGTCCTGTGTTATATCTAAAACACTGAAACAAATAATTTGGAACTAGTATAAAGAAAAAACTGAAAAATATCCACTTAGAGGGAAGCTAAATTAAATAAACTTATGTTTTAAAAGCATCTTGGTTTATTGTCTCTTACTGCTTTTTACTTTTTATACTTCTTACATAAAATAAAACTCAATATTTTTAACATTTCTGCCCTTTTTAAACCAATTGTTAAGAATGAAGTCATAAAAAACAGAAAGGTTTTTTTCAACAATACATTTATCTTACCAGTGCTTACCAGCTAAATATGATCTCACCTGTAAACTTACTTAAGAACAGCTGTTTCAATTTCTAACACTAATAAGGCTTGTTGGTTTTCTTGGAAGGGTTAAGAAAAATATTCTGTTCTTAATAGAAAACAAATGAAAATGTAGTTTCATGTAATGAATACTTCAGGAAAAAATTAGGGAAGGAGGAAGGAAAAACAGCAGCCTCCAAAGTATATGATAAATATTGAATATCTTGATTTAATCAGTTGGGGATTAAGCTATTCAATGATGATATTCATTTTATTTTTTTCTGTAATAAATACGTTTTATTAACAGTCCTATTTTATTCTATATGGTCATCAGAGTTCTGAAATTGGATATCTTTTTTCGGCATAAAAGGTTTACTAAAGATAATGCTATCCTCAGATTTTTATATTTTTATATTTCATAAATATATATAATAAAATATCTAAAATATATAAAAAGTACAATCCTAGTATTTAGGTATATAATATTCTAGCAATTCATGAGCAACACAATGTCAGCTAGATATTACCAAAGAGGGAACGAAATGTATCCTCTTAAGGATAGGTATGAGTTATCACTTCCAAAATCTTACCTTAAGGAAAACCACTATATAAGGAATGTACTTACAACTGTTTTCAGTTTCTATGTGACCTTAACATAGACAGAATTTTATTAATGAAATCAGCACAGTCTCTAATATATAAAAACCCTGAAAAATTTAAACAATTACAAAAACCTACATATTGAGATAATGACTCCAAGCTAAATTATTCTTTGAGACATTAAAATGACTGGAAAGAGAATGAACATTTTTATTCATTTTATTAAATTTAATACATTTTATGAAATCTCAGATTTGGATGGCATGTAAAAAATAGATTCTCTAGAGTTATAAAAAGTGTACTGTATCCCATAAGATGTCCTTCCTAAATTTCTGCAATTTATGTGTTTTTTCTGAATTTATTCTGTAGAATTCTGGCCCTGCCCACCCAACTCCTGCTCTGCAGCAAGTAGATGTTCCTTGGACAGATGAGTGAAGAATAACAATATTTGCTTGCTTGCTCATATTTATATCCTGCTTTTATTATTTCAATTTTTTTTACTAAATTTGGCAAACACATCTCTTCTCCTGTTTTCTGCACACCAACAACCCTGTGTGATGAATTGGATTCAGAGTGAGTGATTGGCTCAAAATAACCTAGACAGCTTTTCATGTCCAAGGTAGGACTAGAACTCAGAGTCTCCTTAGTTTCTAACTTGATGCCTTAATCATTATATCAAACTGGCAGAGTATACTACCTGCAGGGTCAAGGTGTGAAAGCCACCTCCACGGTAGCAAGCAGTACCTATATTGAACAACAATGATAATAATAATAATAATAATAATAATTTTATTTCTATCCCGCCCTTCTCCCGAAGGACCCAGGGCGGCTTACAGGCA
>JANHFO010002094.1:72046-83565 GCA_032468095.1 Pareas carinatus
GAATAGGACTCCTTCTGGCATAATCCATCTGAATCTTATATCTTTATTCATCAGTGCTCTTGTCAAAAATTGATATTCTCTTCTGCTGTCCCTTATTCTCTTTGGCACATGCTTGAGTATCAATATTTTCTTATCACCAATTTTCAAATTAACATCTCTCAGGCTCTTTAATATTTCCCATCTGACAGATTTTCTCACGAATTTCACATGCACTTCCCTTGGTAGTTCATGTCTTCTTGCATAAGTAATGCTGAATCTATATGCTTCATCTATTTCCTTATATATCTCTCCAAAAATTTTGCCAGAATATTTGTCATCTTATTTTTTAATATTTCTCCTTTTTCCTTGGGTAAATTCTGAAATCTTAAATAATAATTCAATTTCTCAAGTTCTAATGCTGCAACTTCTGTGGCCATCTCATGCTTGTCCTGTTGTATCTCTTTGATCTCTTTTTGATTTTGTACAATCAATTCTTTTTGTTCCTCAAATTTCTTTTGTATATCAGCCAGCATCTTATTCATATTTGCAAATCCTAGGTCTACAGTTTGATGCAATCTCGGAATCATCTCAGTAAGTTCTGTTAAAGTTTTTTCTGGTACAGCTGTCTTATCTTCTTGAGTCAGAGTAATAGAGTCTCTTTTTGGTATCTTACTCATTTTGGCAATTTATTTAGTTTCTTTATTTAGCTCACAGGGAAAGCTATGTTTTGACTATTTCACTTTCCAAAATAACTGTCAGCTGACCTTTTCAAGGTCACAGTCTTTGTTGTTGCCACTTGTAATATTTTGAAATTCAAAACAACAGTCTTTGTCTTTTCCTTTCCACTTTTATCACAAATCTTAAAGTAACAGTTCAATATATATTTAATAGAGTTAAAAATTTGTGGGGGAAAAAGGCTTTCCTTTCCTTTTTAAATTTCCTCTTTCATTCTCTTCTTTCTAGCTCTAATTCATTTTAAAAGTCTTTTTTGTTTAATAATTAATCCCTTCCTTTTATTCGCCATCTTGCTTCCTTCTCTCTGGGAACAAGTTTTCTTCTCTTAACTTTCTTTTTCAATCAAGTCTTTAAGAGTTCAATGGAATAGTGTATTAGCTCACCCAGTTACCGGATCGCTGATCTTTCTTGCTTCTTGTGGTTTATTTTAAACCGCTCAGATTTTTCCTTCTTGGCTCGTCTGTTCTCATGTTCAGTTTCAAGTTAGTGCTAATCATATTGTTTTCCAAAGGCAATAGATAGTGAATAGAAACTATCTGGTAATGCATTCTTTATCTCTTAATTCCAATGTTTTGAGTGGCACCTACATAAATTTTATTTACAAACACATGTCTGCTTGTTAAAGACTTCGTCGATAACTGAGTTATTGTAGTATACTTCTCTGTTGAATGATTCTGGGACATTAAAGTTAGGGATTTTTGAATTGACAAAGAAAGAAATGCATTTTAAAGCAACATACGCAGCAACTATACATGTTGTATTTTATTTTTAATTACACTTTGAAACAGAATATTGTGGAGTTCTGATAAATATCTAAAAATGAAGTATAAAAAATGAAGTTCCAAAAGTATGACAAGGAAGAGTTCCATATTCCAATTCCTGTTCTAAATGTATGTGTGTGTGTGTGTGATAGATATCACATATACCCAAATTAGAGTAAAAGCCTATCTAACCCAGTATGTTTTCTGCCATCGCTGACAGCACTTCTGTGCAGTCTCACATATAACTTTCTTTTAGCTTCAGCAACCTGAGAAATTCTCTAATTCAGCCTTATCCAACCTGGTGCCTTCCAAATTTGTTGGGTTACATCTTACATAATTTCAAGCCATCAGGTTGAGGAAGACGTTTTTAACTGGAACTTTTTGAATGCTCTTAAGCATGCAATGAATGTGCTTGTCAGTAAAGCTACAAGTAGCTGATATGTAAGTTGAATCTGGCTCAAATTCTTGGAAGTATAATGAGTTCTAATGTAGATCCCAGATATTTTGCATAACTTGGAGAAAAGAGTTCTTAGCAAAGTTACAATATGAGGTAATCTGAAAGCTTATCAATAGATTCTTTATTACTTTAACTTCTTTAAAGATAAAGTTCTTCTTTTAAAACTGCTACAGGTGGTATTTTATGAAAAAGAGGAAAGGGGAGAATGGATGTAAATCATCAAAATCAAATAGAATTCAAGTTACAAAAATAACAACATTCAATTCAAACTGAAGTTCAGGCTGGTTTTGATAACATATCCGGTCATAATATATAATAGGGAATAAATTTAAAATATCTGCATTTTCTGCCAGAATGGGATCAATATAAAAGAATAGACTTTTTAGATCAAGAATGGTTAATGACAACAGATTACAGCCTTCAACTTTCTGGAGAGTTTTAGAGGCCCTCAGATAATGTGGTTTTATGACAGGAAGGTCTGGACCATTGACCATATTCACTCTGGAGATGTTTTAAAGTAGAAATGTGATATAAATACTGTAGTTCTCATTTCCACTCTTCTTCCTCCACTACCTCAAAATAGTCCTAAACTACTGCTGTATTTTGGTCCCTGAAGATGAAATATTTAGACTGTAAAGAATAATATAATGAGATACTGTATTTTTCAAAACAAATCAGTCCTCTGAACATTCTCACAAGCAGGTATTTTGATATGGGGTCAAAATTTCCTTTAACAGCATAATAGGTACAACCTAATGCAGTTTCCAGGAGTTGCAACAAAAGAATATGAAATTCTTTAATATTCTTTCCTTGCTGTCCATTCATGTGGTCATCCTCTGGAAACAATATAGTACTATTTACAGAAACAATTCCAGCCCCATTTTGAAAAGAGTATCTATTTTTCCTAGTCCCCCAGAAAGGCTTTTACCTTAAAAGAAGTTTAAGTCTATAAAAACAGAATGGTTTAAAAGCCTTCATGCCACCTCAGATTACTGCAAGCTTAAATTCATTGTTATTTCAACATTTTTTTTTACAAAGTTAACAACTTGAATTTGTATCTTCTTGAACAAAATGTGAATTATGAGAAAGTCATTTGATCCATCACTAGCTACAAATTCTACTAAGCAGATTATGGGACTTCTGAACAGTGACTTATGTTAACAGTGTCACCCTAATGTTGAAAAGTCTGGGAAGAATAATGTCAGGTGCTACTGATATATAGAAAATATGTTATCTGGTATAGTCAACACCCATATGTTTATTACACTTGCATCTTGTAGGTTCCCATGGTTTAATGGCTCTTTTCCATTTTGCCTTCTAAATAAAAACAGAGCAGTTTTCCAACATCCTCAAAACAATGCTCCCTGGTGCTCTAAAGAAGATATTCCAATATGAAATAAATGCTTTTGAAAATTACTTATTTTATATCACATTTCTGTCTCACAGAGTGATTTATATAAAAATCACCTTTTATTTATTGGATTACTTCACATTGCTGTCTCCCAATATGGAGAAAGATTGGTTTAGAGGTAAGACTGCTTTGTTATTTTCAGAGGCATATTTACATTTCTGTATGAGACTGAGCAATTGCACTCATGTTAAGCTCTCTGATATTATTGTGATAATTAGTGTGCAAGCCATAAGCTCCTTTAAAGATGAATCCAGTATGTAGGCAATTTGCTGCTGGTTAACTGCAGGAACCAACCAATATTTTAAAGAGGACAAAGTAACAAGAAATTAGTTCATTGGCTTTTCACCTCTGGATCTAAAGCATGCCATTAGTTACAAGATGAGATGGGAGATGTGCAACAACAATGTGTTTCTGAATCCAGATTTGAACTTCTTCTATGCTTAGAAACAGTGTGAGAGAGAAAGAGAGAGAGGAAGAAGGGGTAGGGCGAAGGAGGAAAGAGAGGGGGAAGGAGAGGGGGAAGGAGAGGGAGAAGAAGAGAGAACAATAATTTTGTTCTCAGGTTGTAGTGCAGAATTTTCCCAGCAGAATTCCTTGCAGAATTATTGGTACATACATAGAATTTTAGATTCTATAGGTTTTCTTACCATTTTATGAAACAAATAATAGTAGTCATTTTTTAGTTCTTTCCCATTTTTAATGAGGCATGCGGTATCAGAATCAGAGTCAGAATTTATTTTCACCATGTGTGTCAGGACGCACAAGGAATTTGTCTTAAGTGATAGTGCTCAAAAATTACATACATACACAACAAGAATTCAATCAAGATACATTCATAGTCAGTTTGAATATATAAGCATAATCACGATCATTTGTATATATGCATAACTAGTTATCGGTACCCGTGGGATGATAGCAGATTGTTTGAAGCAAGAAGGAACATAACACATCTGTAGAGATTTATTGAAGATGAAGGTGAAGACTGGGGCTAGTTGAGTAGCACAGATTTTTATGCAGGCAGAAGATACTTTGTCTGGTCCTGGTGCTTTCCTAGGCTCTAGTAGAGATAGAGATAGAGATATATAGAGAAAGAGATAAATAGCTATATTTTCCAAAACTCTAAATTTGAGATGAATCTTCTCAAATTAATAATGCTTGAATCTCTTCCTTCATCACTCTATAAAGTAACAGTATTTCAAATGTGGGATATGACAGTTGTATAATTCCAGATTCTTGTCCTTCAGCTATCTCATCAGCCTGCAAGGAATCCACAATGAATAAAATACAGTGTAATTGCTGCTATTGATAGCTAAAGAGGGGACTTGCTTCTATTTAGAAGATTAAACAAGCATTCCTTTTTAAAACTAAACTCATGCTGTTTTTGCACCTTTTCACACATATTAACTTAGGTCATTAAAAAGGGGATAATTAAGGGGAGGAATTAAAGCAAAGAGCCATTTATCTATTCCCGAGTATGGTTCTTCATTTCTCTGACTAGAGGCAGCTTGCATTTAAACCAAGAGGATCAGAGGCCACCAGGGCAGGCTTACAGCTTGTGGTGAGATATACGTCTCTTTCATTATGCACCTCATAAAAAAAGAGAAGACCTCTTATCAGAATTAGTTGACTGGCTGAAGAATTCTAGCAATTGAAGACCACATAAATAAATAAATAAATATGATTATTTATGGCACTGCTTTAGAGATTGCACTGCTCTTTCTGCTGGCTTTTATTTATTATAAGTTGCGATATTATTAATTTCAATTGAAATATGCAAGCTGCAACTATATACATTGTGGATTAGTACATTGGAGCTCCTTCCTAATATCAGTGCTCGTTGTGTATCTGTCAATCAAACTGTTGTCATTTAAGGGAAATTCTTATCTTAGGGATCTGGTCTTCTTTGGCAGCTGCTGAGCTTAACAACACAACCAGGTCCTTGAACTGAATTTCTCTTCTGGCTATGAAGAAGCATTCCCAATTTCCCATGAGATCTTGGAGATCAGCTGGGTAGGATTTTAGGATACTACTGCTGGAAATTGAAGTATCATAATTTCAATATACTGAGATTATTATTTTTAATTAAATTTATGTGACTGTTTTGGAATTTGAATTTGAAATTGAACTATTGGATGATTCAGGAAGTTTAAAATAGCAAATTGGAAATGGTTATTTGCCAAGGAAACCCAAAAGATGTGGTGTATATGTATCGAGACAGCGAAGTGCTCAACGATGAGACTTTGCCAAGACTTCACTTGAACCTGGAGTTGGAATTGAACTTAGAATATGTGAAAATCTAGTAAGGTCTAAAACTTCATTTTCCTATACCTGACATGTTTCCAATGTAGAAAATAGTGTGTCTGAAATTAGAGTTCAAAATGGAACAACCAAGTCTTTAATTTTAATACAATTACCTAGCATTATCAACTGATAAATATTCTTTTGCGTCATCATTTCCAGAATGGAAAACTAATTTTTCTCTCAAGTACAACACCAAAACAGGAGTGATGCCTTAAATCTAATGACAACATAATGATGATAATGGTATGTGAGATCGTTCCTCCCCTCAGTTCTATAATTTAATTAATGACATTTAAAGTATGCTTGGGTCAGTTGGACTTTTAGGAGCACTTCAAAATATTTTGGATATAAGCTGTTGGATATGCCAGTAAATATTCACTGAATTATGCTAGAATGTTTATATTATTTTCTTTTCATTATTATAATCACCTCATTTATTTGGATAGAAACTGGTGTGATTCTAAGCACTCTGAACAAATTTAGGGCTAATAAATATATCAAGCGAGGTTGGCTTACATGCATTTTATTATCAACAATAATTAACCCTGAGGACTTTGGTGGCTGTATCACATGTCAGATTGATTTACACAGATTTTGACAGTCATATGAAAGTTCTAATTTATTTTTACACTCACATGGTGTGTATATATCACAGGTCCTTGTCTCAGACATCTTAAGATACTCAAGTGAGTTTTTTTAAAGTGTTCCAGATAATCTGTAGGATGTTTTTACATAAGCGTGGTCCCCAATTCACCATCTATGTGCCTTATTTACAGAAGGGACTCATTTTAATTCCTGGGCTTTAGAAGTCCAATCTAGTTAAGCCAAACCATCCAGCCAAGTACTGGCAAGAGCTCTCTCATACAACTTACATTTCCTTTTCCAGCCAAAGAAAAATCCTGACGAAAGGGCAATTAATAGGTGGTGGTGGGAAGACAAATACAATAGGCATTGATTCATTCATTGCTTTAGGAATAAAAAAACCCTCTTTTTTTAAGAGGCAAATAATGCTTATGGGAAGCATTTAGTCCAAAAAACTTGGTTTGTCTGCAAGAGGGAACAGGCTCTGTTTCCAATGAAATTCAGCTGGAACTAGAATATCCTGCAGGAAGTAGTTACTATAAATTTTACAAGATTTTTGTTGCTGCTGCTTTTGTTCTGCAATGTTACTAATACATTGGTCATGCTGTGTAGTGCCAGTGGTGTCCTTATCATTTTATTATCGCACTACTATATTTTAGCTGTATTCCAGCAGTTAAAAGTCACCTGCTTTCTCACAGAACTATTCTTCTTAAGCAGGCTAGAGTTAAACTTAGCTGCGTGAATATTTGTGTAGCCTAAAAACAGTAGGAGTATTTCTGCTGTTGAAATACAAAAGGAAGTTGGTTAAGAATGACAGATTATTTAAAAGGTCTCTCTACTACCTCTCCCCAGTGAAGAGGGGAAAATTTTTTTTAGACAAAAGTGTGGTCCTTTTTACTTTTGTCTACATTGCCAAGAATAAAGCCTTACTTTTGAAGATGTTTATTCTGTGTTTGTTTCTGCTGCTTACAGGTAGAAGTGAAAATGCAAGAAAAAATACCAAACCCCTGAAGTCTCAAGTCACTGCAATCATCTTCAGTTCCCAAATTGTCCTGGAAGGAGAATAGCATTGGATTTGTCTTAGACTGTTTGGCCAAACTGGGGCACAGATGGGATAATGACTTTTACAAACAGCATTTTGATGAGAGGAGGGGAGAAGGAATCATATGTAAAATGCACAAAGGCTGCATAAACACACTGATGCCTGCAGCTGGAACAAACTAAAAAGATGTTTAATAATTTAGAACCAAGCAGGCAGGGCCTGTGCAGCTGTTGTGTGCAGGGGACCATGAAAGTCTTCCATTTGACAGCTGGCTCCATCTTTCCCCAGTTGCTGCGTGAAGAAGAGAATGTAGATTTGGGATTAGCCTATCCCTGTTACTCTTGCCCATCTGCCACCAAGACCCTCAGCTCTGACTTCTCTCAGTAGAAAAGCGCACACATTAAAAAGTCCACACTCTCCCAAACATATGTATGCATCAGTATCAGCCGTCAGCCATTCTGAGGATCTGTTGACATGCCGCCAATACATGGCTGCTGTCGTTTTTTGCTGCAGGGCACATTTTGCATTTCACACATTTGCAGAAATACAAAATGCTGTTGGATGCAAACAATTCAGGGCCTAATTGGCTGAATTACTTCAATGTTACCTTGTGTCCCCCACCTGATTAACATAGCTCAGCTGGGAGGGCTGGAAAAGAAGGAGGGAAGAGGGATTTGGAGGGCAGGTGAAGCTATGTTTGCCCATGAAAGCAGGATTCTTTGTGAAATCCCAGCTGAGCTCCAGCAGGCCTGTGCCAGGCAGATAGCTGTTAGCAAGAGGGGAACTTCATAGAGGCTCATATTCTTTTACAATATAGGTTTTTCTTGGGCTTGGCAAAAAGAAAGGTAGAGGGGAAAAAAGAGGGATTCAGCAGGGCTGTAGCATGGTGTTTGTGTTTCTGCTTAAATGTTCCTTTTGTAAGTAAGAAAGAAATGGCTGGATGGAATATATCCACTTTGGATTTAGAGGAACTGTACAAGTAGAAAGGAGCAAAGAAGCAGGGAGTTCCTTGCCAATGCAAACCAGCTAACATCGCTTTGCTAAGCAATAATAGTACATTCTAACAATGGCTTAGATCATGTGAAATCGTCTTTTAGCCAGTCTTAGCATTGTGCTTATCCCAACTCTAAGGATTTGGGATTGGGGTGGGGTGGAGAAGATCTTTTTTCCCCCACTGCCACTCATTTTATTTTTTAATTTTGAGACTGCTATTTTAAATTGCATTTTTTTTAATTTAAAGGTTTACTAATTCCAATCTCATGTTAATACCTGCCCTGAAAAACCCATAAAGCAACTAATAATCATTATTAGAGCCTATTCCAAAATGTTCTGCTATTCGTATTCATGAGACAGATTAGCATTTCTCACTTCATTCAGCATATAAACCTTGGAAGAAAGTACCACAATTATGAAATTAGAGTATTGCAGATCTAATGGCAAAATAGTTTCTCCGTTGATGGTGGGGGAGGGAAGATTAATTCTGTTTCTGATAAGTAGTTTCATTCGTCTTAAATTCTTCCTATTTACATTAATTTAAATATAAGCTTCTCAACATGGGGATTTGTTTTCAGAATTCATTTATATATGCATAAACACACAAATACCTAATAAGCTAATATGAAGTGATTAAGAAATTGCCTATCCTACAAACCAGGCAGAGAAAAAAGACAAATAATTCTGCAAACACATTTCACAATTCGCTCTGTGGTGGAATAAACATTGTTTTTAAGTTTCCATTTTATGCATATCACATGTTTTATATTGATATCCTGCAAAGGTAAACCTTTCTGCTGTTCTATTTTAGTTGAAGTAGGACCCAAAAGATTTTCACTGACAGCAGTGTCTGGCTTTCTAACTTAAATGCTATCCCTTCATCTCAAACAACTCGCTTTATAATGCTGTGAGAACAATCTTTTTCTCTTCTGTCTCTACTGATTAAGCCTCTAGTCAACAGTCTCAATGGTGCCAATGAAGTCATCACTTTTGAAAGATCTAACACTATCTTAGAATTTAAATTCCCTCTTCCTCACCTTTGAAGAAACTACAAGGAAGCTATTGGGACAATCCTCAAGATGGCCCAGATAATGGTCAGGTCTGCAGGAAGTTTGCCTTAGCTAATTCCGTTGAAGTGAATAGGAAAGTGTGAGAGAACTCTGCAATGTCACCCAAATGTTCTTTAGCTGTTTCTAAATGTGTTCCATAATGGTCTTCATGACAAGATAGTTTAATGTCAGAGGTGTCATCCCTTGGGCTTCTTTTAATTAGGTATCAGACTGGCTCCTTTGCTTAAAAGTGTGCACTTGTAAAATCCATTTTCTTTTACATACTCATTGATTGCACTATAATTTTTATTCTTGTTTCATCAGCAGTCATTAGATTTACAACTAACTACAACTATCCTTCTCACCACCACCCCATTTAAGGTTATGACAGGAACAATGGTGTGAAAATCAGTCAGATAAAGTATATGCAAATATACTGCGTATTGACATTATAAAGCTTCAAGTTCTGCCAAATTCCAGAGCAGTCAGAAGCTGCTCTCAACAGCCCTATTTCACCAGTGGGCGTTTCTTCAGACAAGGCTGCCAATGAAAGAAAATGGTGCCAAATTATTTGGCAGATTTGTGTTATGCACTAACCAGTTCCAGAATTTTATCAGTGACTTTAATTATAATGACAATAATATTTTCTTGAGGGAAAACCGCATATACTATTTACATGAACTATATCATGAAGCCAGTAATAGAGATATTTTTTTTAAATGCTTACATTTTGATGGTCATTGCGTTAATCTCAGACAATTGAGTTCATTTTGTGGTAAAATGGAAGGGTGCATATAATTTTCCTCTTGCAAATAACCATTACCTGCTTTACCCACATCCATTTTTATTACCTCATTATCATTTCATATGACCATCCTTTTGTAGCAGTATCAGGTACAACAGAGTCCTCAACCCCTGGTCCACAAACAGAGGGTCCACAGAGGGTTAGGAATTGGGCTGCGCAGCTGGAGGTAAGTGAAAGGCATGTCTTCCACCTCCAGGCATGTGGTGAGTCTGTAAGGGGCAGGGCTGGGGAGGGAGGGTGGCGCTTGCCCAGTTCAAATGTTCCTTGCTAGTTTGCAACTGGCTTTCAACGCCTAGGCTCCACATCCTTTGTCTTCCTCCTCCTCTTGCTTATTACGCTTCCTCCTCCTCTCCTTCCTAACTTTTCTCCTCTCCCCATTCTGGCACTCCAACCCGGCTCACACTCCCTTCAGCAGCAACTCTCCAGGTTTGCAAACTAAGTGCACACCAGCCCGGCTTTCAACCTGGGAGGAGGCGGGGCGGGGAGATGTTGCCTTTCTCCTTAAGTGCTTCATCTTCAAGGGATGAAGTTTTTCCTAATTCCACTGAGTTTGTGCAGTGCCAAGTTGGTTTGGTCTCTCCCCCACTCCTTTTTTGGGGGGAACAGTTTTCTCAGCACTTCCTCAATGTGCTGGGTCTTTGGCTTGTTTTTCAGGAAGGTTGAGTTAGGATTGTCTCTTCTTTTTTCCCTTCTTGCAGTGAAGGTTTCTCTGTACCTTCTAATTTTCCTCCAGAGCAGAACAAGAAAGTCTTTTCTCATGAAGGCTTTTCTATGTCTCTATTCCCTTCTTCTCCCCCCTCTCCCCCCTCCCTTGTCTGTGGAAAAATTATCTTAAATGAAACCAGTCCCTGGTGCCAAAAAGGCTGGGGACCACTGAGGTACAAGATGAAAATTCATTAAATGAAGGGCAAATGTTGCAAAAATCACATTCCAATGATCTGTAAATTTCTTATTAACCCTTTCTTCTGATGATAAAATATTCACTTTCAGGATCCAACCAACTTCAATATAGGATTATCTTCATTTTAAGAGCATAATTGACAAATGACTCTAAAGGTGTTTTACTATATTCTTTAAGACAATAGGTTCAAGTCTTACTGAATCCTTCCCTAAAGTTTATGAGGTCTACTAATCCAGAATTTGATTGGATCTGAACCTGGAGAAATGTATTCTAATCATCTTGAAATTCCTAATGTGTTTTCTATGTTTGGTTTGCTTTTGCCATTTAGAACTACAATAGTAGCAAATGAGATTTTCAGAACTGGGAATCATTCTTATCTGTTATTTATTTTTTGTTTTTGTTTTTGTTTTTTATTGAAAAGTTTTAAAGACACAGAGAGAATATAAAAGATAAGATAATTAAAGCCCTTGAATGATTTCCCCCCTTCCTCCCTCCCCTCCTCC
>JANHFO010002094.1:98622-109398 GCA_032468095.1 Pareas carinatus
TATATTTTGAAAAAACAAATATATGTACATTGTAACCAGTAAAGTTTTGCTATTATCTTAAATTCACTGGGTTTCCATGTACTCTAAAGAATAGTTTGTGGTGAACTTCTGGTGGACGGCGCAGCACAGAAGCAAGAGACTCAGGGAGTCCATGAGCCGGATTACTTGACATTTCATAGATTGGGATGGTTCCGAGTCCAAAGTTGCCCATAGAGGCAAGGGAGGAGAGGGTTTGTTCTGCGATCTCAGCTGGCTGTGACAGATGAGTCGAGTAGGAAAAATGAAGCAGTTTGAAAAACCGCAAAAAAGGCACCAATTTGACAACCAGCAACTTGAAACTTAGCAACTTACAAAATTCCTACTTCAAAAATACTGTGTACCTGATTAATAAGAAGATTTAAAAAGAGAATATTTCCTGGAAAGAGGATAAAAAAATGGTGACTGAATGTGGAAGGATTTATTAATTATAAAAGTATTCTAACTGAAATAAATGTTCTAGAAAGAAGAAAATAACTTTAACCAACACAAAAATTTCAAAAGGAGGTTTTATTTCCATATCTTAATATTGAAAAAGCCTTTTAAGACTTAAGAAAAGAGAAAATTAAAGTAATATCTAATAATGTTGTGTATTCAAAATTGAAATTGAAAATGTAAACATTCCACATTACCAAACAGCACATTCATTCAATTGAGATATGTGAAATAAAGGCAAATATCCTATTATTTGTAAATGTTATTTTAAAAACAACTAAACAATACAGTGCTGTGCAGGGTTATTTTTTGCAGGTAATAATAATAAAATATTTTTCAGAATGAGATTTCATGAGTCCTGGACAACTTCTTTGTGTTGAATATAGCTGGTAGCAACAGCAAAATTTAAGGGAAAGTAATTCCTCTGTTAAAGTACTGAAGCTTGCAGATGGTCTTAATCATTTAAATTGGTCTTAATCATTTGGATCGTAATTAGCCACATATCTTTTGTATTTTAAACTATTTTAATTGTGTTTTTTGCTGTATGTTATTGTCTATTTTGTGTTTTTATATGGCTGTGCACCGCCTTGGGTCCCTTTGGGGAGAAAGGCGGTATATAAATATAATTAATAAATAAATAATAATAAATAATAAATAATGATACAATAGTGATTGGCCTCATTCAAGACAATGACAATCTTCCTACAGACGGGAAATTGAACAACTAGTCTTCTGGTGCGGCTGGAATAACCTTGAACTGAACTCACTCAAAATTGTAGAAATACCAGACAACACAGTATCAATAGTAGAGATCTTCATGTTTTTAGGTTCTATAATATTTCAATATCTAAAATGGTTAACTAACATCAAAAATGTCATCAAAAAGTGCAACAAAAAATGTTCTTCCTGCACCAATTCAGAAAGCCCATGTCATCTCTCTACTAAAAAACAACTTCCACAATATTGTTAAACTAGCTAGCAGGGATGTATCATTATTATACTTCTCATCTTTCCTATTACATATTACCTACTACCTAGTACCTATTCTCTTATTTGTATGACAATTAACTTGTTGCTTGTATCCTACAATCCATAGTAGTTGTTTTATTTAGTATCCTAGTATGACTTATAGATTGCTTCTTTAGAATTCTATGACTATTCTATGCCTATCACAAAAATGTATTTTATGACATGATGAATGCATTTTGTGACATGATGAATGTGTTTTATGACATGATGACATGATGAATGTGTTTTATGACATGATGACATGATGAATGTATTTTATTATGATGATCATAATTTAACACTTGTAGCGTAGATGAGAGAATATGCACCAGAGACAAATTCCTTGTGCATGTCCAATCACACTTGCCCAATAAAATTCTATTCTATTCTATTCTATTCTATTCTATTCTATTCTATTCTATTCTATTCTATTCTATTCTATTCTATTCTATTCTCACCTAAATTTTTCCTTATTTTATTGGCAAGTAAAAAAGCAGCAGAAACAGAAATAGCTTCCATCTTTCTGCTGCCTTCCCCCTTTACTCTCTTTGTAGGAAGTTGGCAGGAAGCAGTGGAAATGATTATCACATGACTGTGGGTTACCATGGCAGTGGTGCAGCAGAGCAACAGCATTCAGCATGTCAGTGGGGCAGCACTGGGAAAAAAAGGAAAGATAGTGGTCAAGAATCCACTGGAGATAAAAAGTAGTCTGGGATTTAAAGTGAAAAATAACTCAAAGGTTAAGAAGGAAACCAAGTCTTCGAGTTAAGCACATGATGGCTATTCAAGAACACAAGAAAAAGAGAATGTACAAGGGTTTTCTTCCTATAGACTTGCTGGGTTTCCTGCTTGTGGTTTGGTTGAGGAGAAGTCCTTTGACTAAAAGGTTTCACGCAATGTGTCAACTGTTGGGAACATCTGTGGAGGGTGTGGAGATTCCTCATTAACTCTCTGCTGGTTGGCACAGATTAGGAGCAAGCTTTATAAAAATAAATTCTAAAGGACTTGAAAGAAATTTTCCCAGGAAGGTCTCCAGGGTTAGGCAGCTCTTGAAACGAGCAGCACTTTTAGAATTATAGTTGGAGGTACACTAAATAATAATAATAATAATTTTATTTATACCCCGCCCTTCTCCCGAAGGACTCAGGGTGGCTAACAGGTCAGATAAGAGCACAATACAAACAAAGAACAATGAAACCGAATTAAGAACATTATATGCGGCCAGATTAAAAAGATAGGGAAAACAGTAAAATGACATCCATCCGAAATCATAAAATTCATTAAAATATTTAAAACCAGTTTCAACCTCAAACTAAAATAGGAGGAATGAGACAAAGCTAGGCCAAGCCAGCCTGTTCGAATAAATAGGTCTTCAGGTCACAGCGTAAGGTCCAAAGGTCAGTAATAGTATGTATTGCCGGGGGAAGATCATTCCAAAGGGTGGGTCCTGTCACAGAGAAGGCTCTCCCTCTGGGGGTCGCCAGCCGACATTGTTTGGCCGGCGGCACCCTGAGAAGGCCCACTCTGGAGCGTGTGGGTCAGTGGGAGGTATCCGTTGGTATAATAAGGATCTGCAAGTAACTAGGTCCTATACCATGTTTGATAGTGAGTGTGGCACATTTGTCCAATCCAAATTCCATTGCAATATCTTTGCTATAAATAGGGACAGTGTTGTTGTTGTTGTTGTTATTCCTACTCAAAGTAGTTGAGACATTTAGGAAGTGTGATGAGTGTATAATGATGAAAGTAATGACTGTACAGGTTTTTACTGCTTCTACTTTGACTTAGCTTTGAAGTCCTACATTTGGTGACTATATGTTTAAAATCTTTCTTTTCCATATTTATGTTTCCACTTCCTTATTTGAAAAAGAATGATCAAGTTAGATAATTTGAGATCTCTGAAAGCATAGTTTTATTTTTCTACACAATGATACCGAGAAGGTAAAAACTACTTTCATTATTTTTTAAACTTTATTTTTAACATTTATACAAGTAGTCCTCAACTTGCAACAGTTCATTTAGTAACCATTCAAAATTACAACAGCACTGAAATAAGTGACATGACATGAAGTTGTGCAAAATTACTCCTAGTCACAGCTGCCTCCTGCTCATTGACCAGGAATCATAAGTCCAGGAATACCCCCAAATTGTGGATCAGGTCCAACCCCATCCAAAACTACATATATTAAAGTCCTGGAGCTAGAAGCTACATGCACTCAAAGCCACTTGGTCTTACCAGTGTTCAGCTGAACTTTCTTGTTCTCCATCCAGACGCACACAGCCTCCAGGCACCAGAAGAGGGCAGTGGCATCATACTTGGGATGGAGATGTAAACTGAACTTTTATCAGTGTATGTATGATACCTCATTCCATAATGGTGAATGATCTCACTCAGCAGCTTCCTGTAAATGTTAAAAAGAAGTTGAAAGCATATCGAACCTATGACATACCACAAAGTAGTAGCCATGGACTGAACCACTCATTTCCCATCAACACTGATTGGGACTGTTCTTGGGTAAAGAAACTGATGCAGCCCCAAACCCCACAGCCAACCCAAAATGATACCTCTATATTATAAAAAGCTATTGAGAGACCAAGGATGGAGTACTACTCCATCTTGCTCTTGCCAGAGATCATCTACAAGTGCAACCATGCTGTCTCTGTCCCATAACTAAGCCTCAAATTTATCTGGAGGGGGTCTAGATGATCACATAGTTGAAGGGAATCATTCTATAAGGATATTTTCATCCAATGCATATGTATTTACTGTTCTATTCCCGTCTTTCATTTGGACTTGAAGCATGACTTTCATACATTATGCTATTTATATGCCTGAGTGTAACATCAAATGATTACTTGATGAAGTTAATGCTCAAAATTTTGAGGTCCCTGTCTGACACAAAGCTTTTATAATGTAACAAATTTAAATAGCAGCATATAATTTTGCTACTTCTGAATTTTTAGAAGTTGTCTTATTTTTAGAATCCTTCAATATGCATAGGTTTTTAAAGAGCCTTAAGCTATGGTGTTTTATGACTCCTTTCATAAAATTTATATTTAATCATACCTTTAAAAATTGTTCCCATTCTGTCACTCAGTGTTACCAACCAAGAAAAACCATTCAATTCAATTCTACATTTTAACTGTAGAATCTTAAGTGGTACATGATGTGAATCACAATGAAATAAATGTTTTCTGTTTGAAATTAGCTTCACCGTTTACTGTCAAAATGTTTTTATATTTTCAACATTGTGATTTGACTTTTGCTGCTAAAATTCTTAGCATAAAATCGATACCTGATTGTGTAAGCCATGTACTTGACAATGAATTTTATATTCAGGGGCATAATTAATATCAACCAGTACCATTATGTTAATTTTGCAAAATAGGAATCAAAATATAAGTTTATAAAACCATAGTCAACTCCAGTTTTAGCCAAAATTCAGTAACCCTAAGCTCTGTTTAGATAAGGGCAAACCATTCATTCTCAATTGATAATTTGGATCAGATTCCATTACTGAATCTGATTGGTGACACTGGAATTCAGGCTAGTATTCAATGATTTATCCCTGCATTTCTTCATTTAGTAAAGAATCTCCAAGTTCTTTTTCCCCACCAGAATTGTTTGCATTTTATTTTAAGCAGTGACTGATTTAATCATCCCCAGAGCCTTCCATTGTTCTCCAGAACCCATGCAAATGTTTTCCAGAATTGTTACTTTGTATGTATTAAAAGTATGAAATTATATTTAATAAAATTAATTAATAAAATATTAATTTCACATGACTGGGAAATAACAATACATGAAGCAACATTGTTCAGTGTGATATCACCCTTTGCTTATTTTATTTATTTATTTATTTATCCAATTTATTTATTCAATTTATTTATTCAATTTATATATATATATATTTCAAACCATTGGACAGACTCTGGACAGAAAATAATCACAAAAACAATTAAAACACTATAGAAAAATACATTAAATGCAAAGGCTTTTTGGTCTTTTGACTAAGATCAAATACAATTAGCAGCAAAGAGAAATTGTAATCTGCCAGTATCATCATAACCAGAAAACAGGGCCCTTCACACATTCAGGATTCCAGGTCCAGGCTCATAGCAAGGCCTTCAAGACTTTGCAAAAAGTTAGCAGGATACAGGGACCATCCTAATCTTGGGAGAGAGGGCATTTCAGAGAACACATGATATGACAGAAGAGGCATGACTTCTAGTCCCCACAAGCCACCATTCCTTGGCTGCCAAGATCCAGAACCTGCCCATTCTGCTGGACTGGGTTGAGTGAGTAGAAATGACTAGAAGAAGATGGTCTTTCAGGTAACCCAGTTCCAAACCATGAATGGCTTTAAAGTGATAACAACACCTTAGATTGCACCCCTAAACACACTTGCAACCATTGCCACCCCCAAAGCAGTGATGCGAAATAGTCAACACCATTTGCAAATCACGCAGCTGTATTTTATAGCAGCTGAGGCTTCTGAATGCTCTCAAGGACAGCCACATGTAGCGTACATTCAGTAGCCAAATTTCACAAGGGCATAAGTGACAGTGAGCAGAGCGTCCTGTTCCAGGAATGGGCACAGCTGGTACATAACCCAAAAATGTGCAAAAGCCTTCTGAGACACTGCTACCACCTGGTTTTCCAGCAGGAACTGTGAGAGGAGGAGAACCCCCAGATTGCACACTGGGTCCATCTGAAGCAATGCCACCCATCCAGGACTAGAAGTGCAAAAACTTTGGTACTGAAAAACTCAAGCAGCCAAGCTATTAGGTGTTCTGTGGGTTAAACTGAAGCCCATAGTGCTCCATCCAGTAGTCATATAAATTATATAAGAGGGAGGGAGAACCAAGTCCTGTGGTATAGGTTTCAGAAGCAAAATGGATATTCAGGGAATTTGAAGGGTAGTAATCTTCAGTAACTCTATATGGTATCAACATCCTTTTTCTGAAACAAATATTTTCTTTTATCAATATGTATCTGGAAGGGTGAGATAAGGAGTGATCTGATCTTGTATAAACAAAATATGCACACATGTAAATAGAAATTATAGTTCTGTATGCCTAATTACCAATCTAGAATAATCCAAAATCGGACCAAAGCATATATTTGCCCTATGAACCAGTCAAGATTGGAATAGATCAGCATGCTTATTCTGAGTTGGTCTATACAACTGATTTCATCTGTTGTCTGGAGAGCTCTAAATTGTACAATAGTCTATGTGCATAAAAAAAACTTTATTTATGAATAAAGAAACTTTCTTCTGTAATTTGTGGTTCTGAAGGAAAGTTATTAGAACACAAATATGGTAGAGGGACAAAGCCTATGATTGTGTTCATATTTTTTACATATCTACTACATGGATATTGAACTACTGAAAAGAGTTAGACCATAATGTATATTAAAATGAGAATTAGACTATAGTATAGGAAAGAAAAGACAATTTCTTGAATTCACGAACCATTTTATCTGAGATACTGCAACTAGTGTGGCAATTTGAAAATTGCAAACTACATTCATTGGCATATACTTTTCTTATAAAGATTATTTACAGTGATGTTTGTTGAACTATAATTCTGTTCTTCAGAATTAATACTGACTTAATCAAGCTGGTGGTCTCCCCAATAAATTTCAACTCTGCTGACCAAGTGAAAAAGCAAGTATCTGTGCCAGGAGAATAGAAAATTTTAGCTAAATCAGTGTCATTGGCAATTCCATTCAGTTCAATATTCACTTACATCTTATTTCTCAGGAATTCTATAAGTCTAATACTGACACAATGTCTTTTAAACCAGGGGTCTCAACCTGTGGGCCATGGTCCACTACCTGGCTGTGGCCTAGCGGGAATCAGGGCACAAAAATGGTAGGCTGCCATGCGCACACCAGTGTGCATGCACAGCCCCCCTCCTGCAAGTGCTGTGCGACCATGGCCCATTCCTGTGAGTCTCGAAGTGACCCCGCTCCCATAAGCCCTGCAGAGGCCCCCTCCCATGAGCCCCACAATGGCCCTCTCCCATGATCCCTGTGGCGGCTCACCCCCACGAGTCCTTCAGAGGCCCACTCCTATGAGCACTGCACAACCACAGTTGTGTTGATTGGCATGCATGCGTATGCCTGCCCATTCCCCACTCTGCACTGGGCTGCTAACCCAAAAAGGTTGGGGAACCTTGCTTTAAGCTATCAGCAAAACTGATTGATATTTCCTCTATATGGTACCATTTCTTTTTCTGTAGTAAGGAAATATGTATTCTCATATAAAACAGCAGTTATAGTTGTTCAGGTAATAGTCTTAATTTTGGTCTGTATGCTCTTTTCAGCGAAGGGACAAGCACAAATTATAATTCCTTTACTGGTGTGAAATACTGAGTCTTGCGGAGAAGGGTGGTATACAAATCTTGTTAAATAAATAAATAAATATATAGGTATAGATGATACAGGTATATAATTTTTCATTCTGTAATATCTTAATGCATTTTCTTCTGTATTGGTACATATCTATTTTTTTCAGTGTAGCTTAATATTCTGAAGGACTAACAGCTATCAAAGTACTCTGCTGCTTATTTATTTACAGTATTTTCCAGTGTGGGACCTTCAATAGGAAATTCAGCATTAAGTCATCTCAGCACAGAACAATTACAATCAGCATTTAACTATGCTGAATTTTCCAGAATGGTTCTCTTGTGGGTAGTATTCATATATTTTAATTGAATGGAAAATGCAGGAATGATTCTTGAAGTTATTGACAGGTGTCAGAGAGAAAAGGCAGAAAAAATATTTTGATCCTTGAAAATCACATTGTAACTGACTGGGATAATCTCCTGGCTTTTCAGATGTTGTTTATGTTTAAGATGTATCTAAGATCACATTGTAACTACACACAAATAAGGTTTCTGTTTTTCTTACAAGATGCTACTCTAAGGCATTTCTGAGAAGTTGCCACTGTGCTTCAAAGATATGCAGGAATATAGGGAGAACCTGGGATTTCCTATACATAGCTTGGAAATTTAAAACACTTTCCAATTTAACTCCTAGGAATCAACCATGTGAAATCCATATTTGATATTCTACAGCAAGGGCAATGAATTAATGACTATTTTGGATTGCTCCTAAAGTGCCTCTCAGGTTGCTGCTGATTTTTGGCAACAATATATTGAATATAAATATTTTTAATATGCATTTATATATTTTTCAGTTATAGCTTCAACTTATTACCAGTAGTATTTTAGTACAATTGGCAATAAATCAATTTCAAAAATAAACTTCAAGCTCTTGATCCAGCTCTATTATTACCAGTGATAGTCATATTTTATTAATCTTGGCATTAAACAACTTGATTCAGCTCTAATCATACACATTTAGCCTCCTGCAATAACTGGTTCACATAAATATAAATGCATTTTCTACTGTTCCAGAAACAAAGCAAGTGTTGTCTGCAAATTCACTGGGTCCCAGATGAATCCTGGCACACTGTTGATGTTAATTGCAAACCTGCACCTATGTTCTTTACATCCATAATGGCATATACACATTCATTTACTTTATTTGAATGGGGTGTTCGACTGGAGTAAAATTCCAGCCATTTGTTTCTTACTTTCAATTGTCTTTCATTTACTCTTTGACTAAAATAGCAGTGGGTTGAATAACTACAAACAGCTTGATTACTGCGGCTTTTCTGACTCCATGCTCATTTCTTTTCCATGTATTCAGAATTCTCTTTCTACAATTTCGAATTGACACTAGCATATATCTATAAAATACATAATAAATCCAATAAAGCTGTGGAACTTTTTATTCATGTATAATAATACTGGATAAATCTTTAGCTTTCTGGGTCTTATGTGACATTAAATTAAAATCTGGTCTTGTATGGCATGTTCATTTCATTCCTTGTCTCCACTGTCTTTCATTTGATATCAGAAAATCACCAGGGGAATATCAACCTATATTTCTGTCTTTGAAAAAATGCATACAAACCAATGCTGCTGGGCAGTCTTCAAGGTCGTTCTTATAATGCTTGAAAATTATCCCTCCAAAGTCTAATCAGTAATTTCACTTGTGGCCGTCTATGTTCTGATTTCTGAAGGTTTCTTGCATAGATCAGCTTTTAATCAATCAATCATTCTACACTTGTATAGCACCTTCATGCTATGGATCTGAAGAATATTTCTAGACAATATGATAATGTGGACAATCACATAAAAGCCATACCAGGGTAAATTCTGAACCTAGAATGCAAATTGTACTTCAATTATATGTCTTTCCATTGTCAATTTTTTTAAATTCAGGGATCACCTTTAACAGAATAAACACATAACTGACAGCAGTAATTAGGCTTGTATAAATGTACAGTACAGAAATTATAAACAATATTTTAAACGTGCACTGGGCTGGCTCCTCTTCCGCGCTTTCATTGCCTGCCTTGTTGGAATTGGCTGAGCTGCGAGCCAAATTGGTCCGAAAGCGCAGCTCCTTAAAAAAAAGATGTGGAGCAGCCTTAAAAGAAACAAGTCTTGCATCACATGCTGCCCACCCCACAGCTCCAGCGATCGCCTTGCCCACTGCCAATTGTGTGCTGCTCCCACAGCATGATTGCTTCTGCCTGCCACCCAAATGGCTGGGGCCTATTTGTTCCATGCAGCTAAACGTTTGGGTCAAATGATGCCTGGGGAAATGGGCAGGGACGAAGGGTTGTGGGCCAAGGGCCCAATGGTAGTGGAGAATAGCCGGGAGAGGGCAAGCAGAAGAGGAAAGCTGACTGTAAATCGGCTGAGGCGGATGGCTGCGAGCCAAGTGCGTGATCAAGGGTCTGTGCCTAAAGGGGTTCCATCCCATCCACAGTTAGGCAAAGTACCTTAGACAGAAGCATCTATAGAGTACAATATCTTTTTTTAAAAAAATGATATGAGGATTGCAATGTCACAGCACAAATGGTGTCCTTCCCCAATTCTCATATCATAATTGGCCTAGCTTCTAGATGTCCATGACAGCAGAAAGGAAAGACTTGTTCGATATAATTGGTTGATAATGCAACCAAGTCTGTTTTCTTGCCGAACTGTTTTTTAAAGATCGACTTGCATGCAGGATGGCTATAAACATGATCTTTGAAAGCACTATTGGTTTGAAAATTCATTCTGTATTCCATCTTTACTAATGTTACTTGGATGGAAACTTTCATGAAGAATAAAACAATATATATATTGTTGACTCTCTCTCTCTCTCTCTCTCTCTCTCTCTCTCTCTCTCTCTCTCTCTCTCTCTCTCTCTCTCTCTCTCTGTGTGTG
>JANHFO010002094.1:125754-137969 GCA_032468095.1 Pareas carinatus
ACTAGATTAAACAACTGCCTTGATCTCATCTTCTGCAACATTAACAACACAATTTATGGACTACAAACAAAAGAACCTTTTTCTAAGAGTGACTACAGCATGATTGACTTCTATCTCAATTTATGTCCCCGTAAAGAAGATCATAATGATAGTACTCCAAAATATAACTTCAAAAAAGCCAACTATGATCTCATAACTCCTGACCTCTCATCTCTTGATTGGCATATTCTATTCACTGGCTGCAATACTGCTGAAGATCATTATAAAACTTTTTTACTTGGAGTCCAAAGAGTCATGAAATTATATGTACCAATAGTAACCTCCGTAGCCAGAAAAAACAAATTATCCAAGACAATAAAGAAACTCCAATCCAAAAAAATTATCTCTGGTGAAAAAAACTAAGCTAGCTACGTTGCTAAGTTTTTTTTCCCGTAAATATTTTTTTATTTTTTACATTAACAAATCAACACATCCAAAAGGGGTCTTACAAGGGAAATAAGAAAGTTATTTTCCACATTTTACAATCAATATATATGGTCAGGGAGTTATATCTAATATAAATGAATTTAATAATATATTTCATTTTTATGTTCTACATCACAATCTATAGTAATTAACCTGAAAAATGATTCATTCATCATTCACTTGCCACTTACTTACATCTGACTTATCACTATATCTCAAAAACCATAAAAGCTACACTGCTGGCACTTCATACATAGCTTTGCTTCCCATCTAGGAGCAAACTACAACAAAAATTTCTCACAACAATTATTTTTAAAGGAGTTATTAAACATTGCAAAGGGGAGGAGCCAACAGACAAATCATTGCCAGCTGCGCATGCGTAATGGACTACATGCAAAAAAATTAACACTTTCAAGCATGGCCGCCACACTTTCGAACGGCCCGGCCACACTTTAAAATGACACTTTTCCCCATTCCACCCTTCCACTCTGTTTTGAAATGGCATCCGGCTGCTTTTATCAGTACATAATCGCGCTCTCTCTGCTTGGATCCACCACTAGGAGAAGTGCTTTGCTCCTCGCACGGCCACGGAGGAGTCTGGCTGCCATTTTGCATTTAAACCACTCTGTGTGAGACATCCAGCAGAGTCACAGGAAGGTTGAGGGGAACTAAAGTTGGGAGGGCAGAGCAGACCGGGGGCTAAAGGACTCGGCCAAGGCAAGAGTGGAGCAAGGCGAAAGCAGCAGGCAAGAAGAGGATTTGTGATCTCAGGGCATCCTCCTGGGCTCGCTGGCAGCTATAGTGGCAGAAATGGGTGTATGGGGCCCCCTGAAGGTGGATGGGTGAAGATGGGAGTGTGACGACCGCAAAATGAAAGCCGGTGCCTCGGTGCTGCCCACTGCTCTGGAGCACCTGAAAAAGCTGTATGACCCCCTCCTGAAGGTGCATGACTGAAGACGGTGGGGAGAAGAGGGAAAAAAAGGTGGTGCCTCGCCGCTGCCCTCCACTTCCCTCTGCTCCTGCTGGGAACTTCGGTGACTGGAGGTAGGAGGGAGGGAGAGGAATTGAAGGGATTGATGAAGGGAGAGGAAGGAGGAAGGAGGAAGGGAAAGGGAATGCGGAGGTAGGAAAAAATATTGAATAAGGGAGGGTGGGATGGGAATGAAGAGGGAGGGAGGAAGGAAAGAGGAAGGATTGGGGAGGAAGTACAAAGAGACAGAGAGAGATGACGAGAGGGAGGGAGTGAGGGATGGAGAGACAGACAGAGAGAGAAGGGAGGGAGAGGGGCGTAAAAAATAATTAAATTAAAATATAAAAATAAAGAAATGGAGGGAGAGAGGGGGGAAACAAAGAAAGAAAGAGAACAAAGAAAGAAAGAACATTAAATAAACAAATAAATAAACAAATAAATAAACAAACAAATAAATAAAAAATAAATAAAAAATAAAATAAAGAAAGAAAAATCAAGAAAGAAAAAGAATTTCGTAGCGTAGCACGGGTACAAAAAGCTAGTATATTTTAAACTACAAAGAACAAAGACAACTTGCAAACTATTAAACCTTGAGAAACATGTCAATAGATGACAAAGTAAGATAAGAAATATTTCTTATGTATCTGATATTGATTTTGTACTATCCATCATAACTTTCAGTATTTTTAACAGTTTTTCTCCTGTGAAAATAATTTAACTTATGGTGCTTTAACTTGGGGGGGTGTAAATGGTTTAATCACCCTCTGTTAGAGAATGGAATTTTCCATGTGTGAATTAACCTCAGAGACAACAAGAAAGCCCTTGATTCTTCCATATAATATTCACAATTTCAGTAACTATCTTGAATCATGTCATGAATGACAGTCTATATGTTTCCCATGTTAGCCTCCCACTCTAATTTCATTAATTTCTACTTCATCGTATTGAACTATGCTCCTCTCTAATCCATCTACTTGCATTCCAAACTAATTTAACATTGCATCGTTCTTTGTTTTTGGTATTGACTCCATCTTCATCCTTTCTTCTTTTCAATTTAGTATCACTGGTAGACTCATCATATTCAAACATTCACTTTTGTTCTTAAGAGACCACTGATATTTAAAGTGAATAATGTTGTTCTACTATTGATCTTCTTGCACTTCACTAACTGTAAAAAATAAGCAATATAAATTTAAGGCATTGATTTAATGGATTTCAATTTTCCTCCCAATCATGTTCTTGTTAAGCCCTTGTAAAATACTTCATGTCACATGTTCATCTGTTTTCCTCCATGGAGATCTAAATTCAATATATTCTCTGGGTTTCACTGAGGGATTTTTTCTTCTTTCATGTAATAACCTACATAATTAATTATGATATTGTTCAAGTTGTCTAATGTAAACGTAAATTGAATAACAGTAACAGTATAGAAGCAGCATTTACACAATGGTCTTAATCCATTTTTCAGATTGGCTTAATATGCCAAATTATAAACTAACCAAGCACATACAATTCATAAAGCATATTCAATGATTTGTACTAAAAGTTAAACTAGACTAATCTAGCATGTTGTGTGAATGCAATAATTGCTTTCATGTAGTGAAGCTCAAATCCTGGAAATCAATCCTGGAACTCTACATCCTATTCTCATTTTTATTTTTATTTTATTTTATTTTGAAAATTTATATGGTTGCCCACACACACTCAGTGACTTTGGATGACTTACAAACAATAAAAAACTCAATCTAAAAGAATCTGCTGGTGACAACACATTTGACACACAATTAAATTAGCCATTTGATGGGCTCCATCCCACTCTGGGCTCTTCAGACCCTTTGGCAGAACCAAACCTTAAGAGTTGGATGAAAGAATGTTAAAGTGGGGGCAAGTCTAATCTCTGTGAGGAGGATGTTCCAAAGGGAGCGAGACACCATGGAGAAGGCCCTTCTACTGGATCCTACTAGATGTACCTCCTTAAGAGATGAGACCCACAACATTCATTGCCTCTCTGCTCTAGTGTGTTGCGTGGATATAACTGGGAAGAGATGATCCCTCAAATAACTGCTATCCAAGTGATTTCTAATCATAGTTCATTGTAGAGAGTAAGGGAAATGACCTTGATGGTGCTGTGTAGGAATGTTACCTAGGCAAAAAGGGTTGAAGCATTTTTAAGTCTACAACAATGAAATAACATTTGGAAGCTGATCAGACAGACACTCCCTACTTCACTGAGTTTTAAGAAAGAGAACAAAGCACAGCACAATCAGATTTACAATGCAAGATTTTATTATTGTAGTCAATCTCAATGAAAAAAAGATTTAGCTTTTCTGTTCAGTTGATCTAACAGGGCTGCCATTTCCCCACTGGACATTTTTTTTTATTTTTAAAGATTCTAAAGAAAATCAATTTCAAAAGGTTATCTAAGAATCTAACAATTTCTGATGTTAAAAATCTGTGATTAGGTATTCCTGTAGTTCCTTGGGCATAAGGGGAATATGGTGTTTTCCCATATTTATTTCAATTTTATTTCTTAGTAAGAGATTTAACTCCAGCTTTTTCAGTCATCAACAAATTGTCCTCTGCTTGTGCAATCAAGAACGCTAAAGACCTCTAAGAACTTGCCTTAAAGTATTCAACTTTGTAAATGTCCTTTCTAAATCCCCCTGTGCCACATTGTT
Organism: Pareas carinatus; assembly: GCA_032468095.1. NCBI lineage: Eukaryota > Metazoa > Chordata > Lepidosauria > Squamata > Pareidae > Pareas > Pareas carinatus. The sequence continues at coordinate 129,868 of JANHFO010002094.1, forward strand.
ACATTTTACTGCATATTATCTGATGCCAAATTCCATTTTCATCACAATTTTTCTGTCTTTTCGTTTGATCTTCTTTGTGGGATGTCACAAAGAAGTTGACAGCCTGGGAAAAAAAGCCTCAGAAACTCCTCCATTCAGGCAGGAATGATCCAATCTTAAATAAGAAAATAGGAAGGTGCTCTCTAAATGGAATGATTTTGTCAATTTTAGTCTGACAGAGTTCATGAGGAATAGAACAGTGTTCATCCTTTTATTGTTATTTTTTGTCTGTAGTTTTTAATGTGTGGTTTGATTAAATGAATTCAGCAGATTATTGTCACTACTTTTATTCTTTGAGAATTTCATCTCCTGATTTCTGCAGATCAGATTGTGCAGATATGAGAACAAAGAGTTTTCCTCCCCCTCACCAGTTACAATGGATCCTTCTAGATCTTACAACACTACTCTAACCTAACTCCTATATATTTATCTGCAAAGAAAATATTCAATTGACTGATTTGCTTCTTTGAAGGATAATGAATTGTTTTTATGTTGCTTGTAAAAGCGCTGTAATTTTTCCTCTCCAATTTTTACAATCAAACATGTATACCTCATCTGGATTGAAATGTTCATATCTACAATAGATGATATTATACTTGTCCAATTGCAACCCAAATAATAAAAACAGCCACATTTGCAATAGAGGTTTCAGTGCATTTCACTCAATTTTGCAAACCAATGGAATTGCAGCTATACATTTGATTCATTTGCTTCATAACTATCCTTGTGTTTAAGGTAATTAGTTGAAGAGAAACATGGAACTTTAAACACTAGAAACAATGCTACCACAAATCAATAATCAATTATGAATTATGATGGCAAGATTTTTGTTTTAATCAATGATACAACACCTAATCACTCAAATTCATAACACATGGAAAAACAAGGGCCCTGAATTATATTTCTACATCTTCCAATGGCATTATTGTAAATATACATATACCTTAGCCTGAATTGATGTTGTATGTTGAGGTTGGTCATGTGATTTTTCACTTAGTGATGAAATCACTAATCTCAACTGGGGTGAGTACGTGAAGACTTTCTTTATCATATGAATGTTCTTTCAATAGAAATTAAAAGGCTTGGTTTTTAGGGAAAGGGTTATGATATACTAAGTAACTTGTGGATGCCAAAAGATATGACAAATTATAGTTATCTATATTTCAGGTTCTTTTTTTTAATTCATGTCTTAAATCTACATTGTTTACTATTCCTTTCTCCTTTTCTGGACTATGTATAATATTGCTTACCCTAAAAAGGAGCAGCATGATTAGTGTGCGTGTTTTTATACTCTCAATACTTCAGCTAAATCACCTGTCTGATTCTACGCTTCAAGCTTGCCAACAGTAAAGGAGGAATGGGCAGTCATTTCTTTGCTGGGTAGTGTATGCAATGATTAAGGAAAATGTTGACATGCTTTCTCTGTCAACAGACTCATCTCCAAGATTACTTTTGCATGGAGGAAAGTCCCCCCAGGACCACAGATGGGGAAAGCCATCACTGTTCCAGTAGTACCCCACAATTACTGCAAACAGCAGCTGTGCTCCCTGACTATATGCTACCAATTGCCTCAGTTTACATTAAAGTATGATGGTCAACCAAAGAAACTGGTATTCTTCATGACTCAAGTCTGAAATCATATGGAATGCTATCGTGGGAGATATCCAGATGATTATGCTTGAGTGATAACGGCAAATCTGGCAAGAGATGCTGCAGAATGGTTGGTGAGCCTATATGATCAAGCTGCCCCGGAACTCCAGATCCTGAATGCTTTTATGTATGCATTACGAAACAGGTTCATGGACCCTGTTATGGGAAAAAAAAGGTGGATGGCCAACTCAGAACAATTATTCAGGAAAAACAATCAATATACAAGAATTTTGTCACCTCACATCTCACCTCCGGGCTTGTCTAGAACATATGCTGATCTATCAATTTTGTGAAGACCTGTCCAAAGAAATATACCAAATTGCATTTCTAGGTGGCTCCCTGAAGACCTGCAAGGATGGTTCCACTTAGCACCGGATGTGGAGGTGAAACTACTCAATTTCCAGAGGCACCAGGCAGCATTGGAAAAATGTTCCTGAAAGCCAACTGAAGGATGTCAGACCACACACCGAGATTAAAGAAAAAAGAGGATCAGCAGCACCATTCCAAGAGAGAATCCTCCAAGTCATCGGAAAGTACTTTCAGTGTGGAAAAGTAGGACATTGTACAGCTGACAGTTTGGCTGCTTGCTCATTATCAGCACCTACCTGCCCCTTGGAGAACCAAAGAGAGAAAAGCTTCACCCATGCCTAAGGAGAAAATTAAAGCAGCTCAATGAATTGTAGAGTTCTCTGCCCATTCCAGTGGAGGGAAGGGAACTCCAATTCCTGATAAGCCATGCTTGACTTTCTATGAGAGTGACAGTGAGGAAGATAGCAATTCGATGGTGAGTGGAAATGTGTGTTGATGTGGATGTCTTTGTGTCTTCCTCAGAGAGAAAGAGGTATGCGGAGGTCTTGCTGTACCCAGGGTGTACCCATTGTTTGACCAGTTTAAAAACAGTTGAGACTTTGCGTTTTTTTAAAAATGTTTTTATTGATTTTACAAGTATACCATACAGCTTACAAACAATACAATTTTAGCATACAAACCACAAATCATATCAACCATCATATTTACATTTCTTTATCTAATCTAAATTTTCTAATCTGTTTATACAATATTTATACATTGTTAGTTAATCAACAGGTCTTAAACATCCTTCCCTTATTTATTTACCAATGCATTCTTTATTAGCCATAGCATAGTTTTTATCCTTATGTATCTTCTTTGGAACTGTGGTTTCAAGTTTTTCAATCATCGATATTACCATGTAACCCATCAAAGCTTGAGTCATTCATTTATTAGTTTATATGGCCGTCTGATCTGTAGACCTTACAAGATCGCAGTTCTTCTGATGATGTTTCTTTTTAGTGACCGCAACATCTCTTTATTTAAATAATGTATTCTTTAGTCATTCTAGCTCTATTTGATGTTCTCTCTTTTTTCCTTTTTAGTGCTTACCTGTTCCTTTTTAACTTCCTTCTAAAAGTTCTTCCTTATTATCCCTCCTTCTAATTTTTCTTATTCTTGTCCTTGTCATCTTTTCACCCTTTCACTTTCTCTTCCTGTCCATTTTCTTTCTCTCTCTTACCTACGTTCTCTTCTTCCTTCCCTCTAGCCTTTCTATATCCCACTTGCTCTTACTTTCTACCTCTCACTTCCCTTCCCTACTTAGGCCATATCACTACTCCTCCTTTGTATTTACCTTGTTTTTATCCTTCCTTGGCCTTCTGTCTATGCCTTGCCTACTTGTATCTCATTTTGTCTCTTAAATTCATCCCTTTATCTTTCCTTACCTTCCTAACACCATCTTCTTACATTCTTATCCAAAAGAAATGGAGGCAATGAGAGACTTTGTAGATAAAAATTTGGCTAGAGGATTTGTTGAGCCATCCAAATCATGAATGGCTGCTCCAGTGCTGTCTGTTGATAAAAAAGATGGCAAAAAACATCTATGAGTGAATTTCAGAAATGTAAACACAATAACAATAGAAAACCAACTTCCCCTCGTGAAAGATATGTTGGGTTATTTAGCCAAATGAAATTTTTTTATGAAGCTGGATTTGAGGGAAGCATATTATAGGGTTACAATTAAAGCAGGTGATGAATGGAACACTGCTTTTAATTGCTCATTAGGTTGCTTCCAATTTAAAGTGATACCATTTGGTTTGCAAGGGTTTAATATTTCGGATTTTAAATCAGCCTTTATAGTTATTATATTTGTAAATTGTTTTAAATCTGTCTTTTGTTGTTTGGTATTGTCAATTTTGTGTCAATTTTATATGGCTGTGCATCGCCCTGGGTCCCTTCGGGGAGAAGGGCGGTATATAAATATGAAAAAATAAATAAAATAAAAAGGGGTTCCAGCGGTATTCATTCAACTGATAAATGAGATGGTGCATGATTTTCTCTACAAGGGGATCCTGGCCTACCTGGATAACATTTTAATATACACAAAAACTATGGAGGAACATGTAAATTTAATGTGAGCAGTATTAGTGGAGTTATTGGAAGCACCATTGTTTGTAAAGATTTCTAAATGTGAATTCCATAAGACCCAGCTAGGGGGTTATAGGATTTCAGCAGAAGGAATTGAGATAGATTCAAATAAAATAAAAGCCATTATAGAATGGGAAACTCTAAGGATCAAGAAGCAACTGCAAAGTCTTTTAGGCTTTGCAAATTTTTACAGACAATTTATTCCAATGTTTGCTCAAATAGCACTGCCAATTACTAACCTCCTTAAAACTGGGAAGGGGGTGAAACCAAAACCAAATCAACACTTGGACTGGTCATTAGAGTGTCAAGCAAATTTTGAGAAACTATAACAGTTCTTTGCTGCTGAACCAGTATTGAAACATCCCAACCACAGATGAGACTTTTGTAATCCTATTGACGCTAGTGATATGACTATAGGGGCAGTACTCTTACAAAGAAAATACAGAGAGAAAGTTACAACGCTATACATACACATCCTGAAAACTGTGAGAAACTGAAAGGTGTTGGCTTATCCAAGAAAAGGAGACTTTTGCAGTGCGATGGGCTCTTCTGACATGAGACAGTTCTTAGAGGGTAGTAAAACTCCATTTGAAGTATTGACTGATCACAAAAATCTAGAAGCCCTAAAATCACAAAGGAAACTCTCTCCTAAACAAGTCAGGTGGGCATAATATTCCAACCATTTCAATTTTTCCATCAAGTGTTTGCCAGGAGAAATGAATTTTTTGGGCAGATGCATTATCTTGTATGCCTCAGTACAATAGTACCAGAGAAGAAGTGGTCAATTCAATTACTCCAACTAAACAACTGGAAGTTGCCATATGGATTCTGCCCAGAAGAGGGAGGAAAAGTATTTTGAGCTTAGAGTCAATAAAAAAAATTAAGATAGCCTTAGAAGGGTACAGTTGGTTTCAATCCCATAAGAATGATTTTAGGCTAAAACAAAATTTGGCATGGAAAGGCAGAAAGGTTTATGTCCCTGAAGGTCAGAGGTCCTTTGTTCTAGAAAGGGCTCATGATGGTAAACAAGCAGGTCACTTTGGACATATCAAAACATTACATTTAGTGAAAAGACAGTTCTGGTGGCCAAGGATAAAAAAAGGTGTTGGAGAGTATGTCTCAAATTGTCCTATTTGTGCAACAATAAAAAGGTTACCAGGAAAACCCCTGGAGCTGTTGCAACAGGTGGATAATCCCGCTAGACCCTGGGAGGAGATAGTCATGGATCTTGTTGTAGAAGCCCGTGAAAGCACTGGAAACACAGAGATCTGGCCTGTAATTGATTTGCTTTCCAAACAGGCCCACTTCATAGCCTGTCCCAAATTTCCATCAGCCAAAGCACTAGACAGAATGCTTATTCAATGTATTTATAGGCTCCGTGGTGTTCTCAAAAGGATAATATCCGACTGAGGGGTGTAATTTACTTCTACATCTTGGAGAGAGTTTTTGCCCTCAGTGGGATCCATCCAGGGTTTCAGTTCCCACCCACCTACCAATAGCCTGGCAGAGAGGCCAACTCCATTGTGGATCAGTATTTAAGGTGTTATGTCAATTTCCAACAAACAGATTGGGCTGACCTGCTGCCTTTTGCAGAGGTGGCATATAATAATGCAGTACAAAATAGCACAGGCCATGTCCCTTTTAAGATAACCTCTGGAATAGATTTTGTTCTAATACCAGAAATTCCACAGGAGCCTCCCACCTTCACATCTCTAGTGGAGTGGATGGACAATATCAAAAAATCCTGGGGTAATATATGCAAAGCCTTGGAAAAGGCCAATGAAAACAAGCAGATAAAAAGAGAGCAAAGCAATCAACCTACAGAGTAGCGGACAAAATCTATTTATCCACCAAATATCTGAATTTAAGGGTTCCAAGTAGAAAGTTAGGGCCCAAATTCATAGACCCTTTTCCTATTGTAAAGATCCTAAATCTGGTTATGGTGAAGTTATAACTACCACGATCATGGAAGAAAGCCCATCCAGTATTCCATTGCAGTTTGTTGAAATCTGTCAAAACCACTCCTTCTTCCAATATTAGTTGAGGGAGAGACACATTATGAAATTGATGATATATTGGACTCCAGGTTCTTGAGAGGAAAATTACAATACTGAGTAAGTTGGAAGGGATATTAATTGGCAGATGCACAATGGGTAACAACTGATAATGTCAAAGCTTCAAGATTGATAAAAAATTCATACCAAGTTTTCTGACAAACCAAGGTGATACAAGTTGTAAGAATGAATATTATGTTGTTACCTTATTTTGCATCTGTCCTAGGTCCAGCCTTGCTCCAGGAGGTCCAAATGTCAATACTTCAGCTAAATCACATGTCTAATTCTATGTTTCAAGCTTGCCAACAGTAGGGGGGAGAATGGGTAGTCATTTTTTTTCTGGGCAGAGCATATAAAGGTTAAGGAATGTGTTGACATGCTCTCTCTGGCAGCAGACTCATCTCCAAGATCACTTTTGCATGGGGGAAAGAAGAGGGTGTATGGTTCTCAGAACAATGTGGGACCTTATCTGTACCATGTGATTTAAAAAAGGGGATGTATGTGGGAAAATGCTGCTTTAACTATGCTCTGTCTTGGGGGATTATTAGATTCAGCTTTGCATTCTTTTGTATCTGCCATGTCTTTCCAATAAACCTTAACTTCTTTGAAGAATAAAATGCTTTTGTTTGTTTCTTCTTCATGTGTGAACTTCATCTCAGGGAATATGTTTTTGAGCATGTGGTGTGTTTTTTCAATTTGAGAGTGTTTGATGATGATGAAGGTGTCCAAAATTTTGGTTGGATGGTGGGTAGGGATATGAATTCGAGTCATTGCACGACTGCTTCTGCTACTACTAAAATGGATTGATCCCATCGAGGTGCCTCATACTTTCTAGTAGAGTTTTCCATTGATCTTGAAGTATGTGATGAGGCATAGATCCAGAAGTTTCATGATGATTTCAAATGGACATGGAGTGTTCTGTGGCGGAGTCATCTTTGTGGATATGATGTTTAGTGAGTAGGCAGTGTATGATTTGTTTAGTCAATGTCAAATAATGTGAAGAGTATGGTGACATTGAAGGAGACCATTATTTCTTCCTTGTTGATTCTGGTGTGCTTGATGAGTTGGACAAATTGTTCTGGGAAATTTCTTGAGTGGGTTGAGTCATTGACCAAATGTATTAGTTTCCTCTGCAGGGTTTTTGCTAGTTTGTACATTGGTGTTCTCGGTAGAGACACAATTGGGTGTAAGGATACCCCAATCTTGTGTATTTTTGAAGTCTGCAGAGTTTAGATGTGGAGAAGTCCTGTGGTTGCATGTGCTTTCTTTCTAGTGGTGTTAGTTGTTTTTCTTTTACTATTTTCCTTAGGGTGTCTTTTATTTTGTTCTCTAGCTGTTTGGTTGGATCTTTGAGGATTGTTTGGTAGGTGTTGGTGTTGTTTAAATGGTTTTTAGCTTTGCTGATGTAATCAGTTTTATCCATGATCATGGTCAGTCTGCCTTTGCCAGCCGGTAGGTTGATGATGCTTTTCTCTTGTTTTAGTTTCTTTGGTGCTCTCTTATCCTTTTGCGTGATTGTTTTGCTGTGTCAGTTACATTATATGTAGGGGATGGCCCACCCACCCTGTCTTTTTTTTTAAAAGGAACTCCCGCCTCCCATCCCGGGCAGACTTGGTGTGCCAATGGCGGACCCAGGAAGGGAGGGGGAGGGGGTCCCGATCAGGCTGGGCCAGCCAAGATTCCAGAGGGTCACGTGAGAAAAGAGCGCGCGAGCGGACGTGCAACCCGATCTTCCTATTCGTGTGGCTGCAGAAGTTGTGGCAATCGGCCGAGATCGGGTGGAGGATGCTGACCCCCAAAGAGAAAGGGGGGGAGCTTTCCCGAACCGAGAGGGAAGGAAGGAAGGAAGGAAGGAAGGAAGGAAGGAAGGAAGGAAGGAAGGAAGGAAGGAAGGAGCAGCAGCCTTGGACAGGGAGCGCC
>JANHFO010002096.1:158358-168513 GCA_032468095.1 Pareas carinatus
ACACATTACATGAGGCAACTTTTTCTACCACTTGATATTACAAACCAGTCAAACATCTATCTAAAATACCTTATTACTATAGCTAACTATACTAAACCCATAGTGTAGCACGGGTATCAAGAGCTAGTTAAGTATATGTAAAGGTAATGTAGCTACTTCAGCATTCGCTTACCAACAAAACAAGACAAAGAGGCAAACTTAAACGAAACATTCTGGACAGCTCCATTAGAACCAATCTTGGATGAATCTTGAATCCATTTGAACCCATGAATCAAGAGATAAGAATAGATAGGACGTTGAATGTTATGTTCACCCAAACAAAAATAAGCTTGCTAGCATGTCTTCTATAAGTTATTTCATTGCATGACATGCAATGAACCTAATCTAATCAACTTTATTTTTACTATATGGAACATATCAGGGAATACTACCACTTCATTTGCATGAAAGGGCCTTAAATCACCTCCTACCACTACACTTGAAGATTTTTAAAAAGAAAAAGAATCCCTATTAACATGGAAGAAGGGTTTTTTTTACCCTTACCCTTTCCTTTTTTACCCTTACCCTTACCCTTTTCCCTCTATATATAAAGGAAGAAGGAATATTTTGAAATCAAACAAATGATAAATACATTTACAGTAGACTGGTTATTTATGCATCTTTGTGAGCAGTTCTTCCTTCACAGTGCCATCCGCCCCCACGTTCACATTAAGTCGACAGTATTTTTTCCCCCTAAAACCATGTTTTCTCGTAACATGTCGTTCTGCACTGATACTCTGTAAAATGAAAGCCCTGACTTCTCCAGGCCTGAAAAACTGCATTGTTTCCATGCATCGTTGTGCCTGTTTTTCTGCTGAAATAAAATTAGGCAATCATCAGTATGCTAAAATAACATGGCCATGCTATTTGCAAGGGGGAAAAAACCATTCAACAGTGGCAAAGAAGCACTAATGGAAGTGTATATTCTGGATGTTTTATGCCTTAAAACCTTTCTCTCTCTGCTGAGTGACGTTCACCAAGGTCAAGGACGCCTACAAGGATTGTGGTTCTCACATTACAGAGCCTCCTCTTAAATGCTGGTGTTATAGCTCATTGTATATATGTGTGAAACATTATGTTTTTTAAAATTGGTATCTACCAATCTTTTTTTTTCAGAATTAACAGCAGCGTCTTTAAGAATTCTCAGGAAAGTGGTTTACAAGGCCCTTGCTTTAGGAAATCTTTTTTTAAAAAAACCTGGACATTTTCTAACACAATCATGAAGCCAAGTACATTATTTGCCTTAAATTGGTATTTCTCTATTCAGGAAAGCGTGTTCAGGTGTCCACGCTAGTTTTGAATTTCATTGGTAAATTCCTCTGCCCAAATGATGTTAACCCAAGGAAGGAGTCGTATGTCAGCAATAAATATGCCATTCATTAGTAAATTGCTACTTTCAAACTATATATCTGCCTACCCACATAGGCAGCACATTTAAATAGCAAAGTTCAAAACACATAGGAAATCAACAAGCTGTTACATTGGGCAGACTTGGATTCCACTAAAATCAGATAATAAGAATTCTAAAATGTAATTAGAGAACACATGCAATATCAGAATTGCCACATATTCCTCTTTGGGAGACTATGCTACGGGGTTTAGATAAAAACTGGAACCAACCCAGTTTGTGCCAGAAGCCATTTTAAGGATTTACATATCTAATCCAACCCTACTCACATTTACCCTACTCACATTTTCATTTCTTCTTTTATGAATAATTCTATCTATATTGCAATTTACTCATTTTCAGATTTATTTCCAGCTGTTACAAAAATTAAGTGTGTTTGGGATGGTGTTGGGCAGAATTCTGATCAGAAAAGTACAAGTGATCCTGTATAAAACTGCACTCTGTTTATGAATTTCAATATTTTTATGACTGTGATCACACAATGTATATTGGAAATACAACATGAATGAGGCCCAGATTAAGAGACTGCACAGTCCTGAGCTGGATGAGGAATGGGGAAGAGGTCCATAGTAGCCCTATCCTAAAATATCTCAGGATATATCTATAGGTTAGAAAGTTATAGCTTTAGTTTGGCAAGATTCTCTCCATTACATCATTAGCCGTAAGGATTGAACCTGATTGGATTTCACTGTGTTGTCTTTAGGCTTGGGCCTGACAACAGATTGCTTAATACTTGATTTAACACTGAGCATGGAATAAGACAGGGATATGTGAGGTCCCTTTGGTTATTTAATGTACTGCATTTATGAATAACCATGTAAGGCAGTGATAAAAGAACTACAGTTTGTCTCTTCAACCATATCCAGACAGTCCTTTCCACCTCTGAGTCAGACAGATTGGTACCGTGTTTCCCCAAAAATAAGGCATCCTTCAAAAATAAGACCTACCTACATTTTTGTCTCTCAGAGGAATATAAAGCATCCCCCAAAAATAAGACCTCCCCAAAAATATTATTTTCGGGGGATGCCCTATTTTTCGGGAAACACGGTAGATTGCCCAGCCCCGTCCCCAAATAACACCTCCCCCCCGGCGGCTCCTTACCTGATTGAGCGGGGTGCAGAGAAATAGGGCAGCTCCTTACCTGATTGAGCGGGGTGCAAAGAAATGGGGTGGGCTGAAAACTGCAGCGCTCCGAAGTTGCGCACTTGCAGACAGCCGGGAGACAGCTGAGAAGCGCTTTGGAAGCACTTCCGGAGGCCGGCAAGCGTGCGAATTCTGAGCCTCCCGGCTGTCTGCAAGCGCGCAAACTCAGAGCGCTGCAGTTTTCAGCCCACCCCATTTCTCTGCACCCCGCTCAATCAGATAAGGAGCTGCCCAGGGGGAGTGTTATTTGGGGGTGGGCGATCTACCATGTTTCCCCCAAAGTAAGACACCCTCCGAAAATAAGACCTAGTGCTCCTTTGGGAGCAAAAATTAATATAAGACAGTGTCTTCTTTTCGGGAAAACACGGTATTCCTTCAATTTGAGAAAAGGTGGAAGTCACATGATGCCAAATCTGGACTGTATGATGGATGGAATAAAACGGTGAGCTTCAACTTCATACTTACTTCTTGGGCAGCTTCTGAGGTATAAAGTCTAGTATTATCATCTTGCAGCAAAATCTCCATCTTGTTCTTCCAAACTCTATTTAATCTTTGCTTCAAAATGTTGAGTGTTGCAATATAGCACTCTGAGATGATAGTGGTGCCAGGTTCTAGGAAAGCCATGTGAATAACACCATCTGCATTCAAAAAAAGAAGTAAATATGAGTGGTCCTATTGAAGCTTGGGCTTTGTGTAGGTTTTAATAATATTCCATGGCCTGATGCTTGATTTCTGAGTCATAATGATGAGCCAATGTTTCATCAGCTATCATGAAGAAATTCTTCACTTTCATTCTCATAGCTTGACAATTGCTAATAAATTTTAACTCTTGAAGCTTTCATCTCTGCCTTCAGTCATGCAAGGAAACCATCTTGCACAAACCTTTCAGTACTGAAGAACATCAATAACGTGGCCCCCATGTTCCTAAGAAATGCCAATTGCCAATGCCAATTGACAGCAATTTCTCTTGGAGGGATCTCCTGAGTTTCCTAATCTAGCTTTCTAATGCAAAACTTGTTGGTTGCTGTCTCAGGTTGTCCATTTCATTATCAATCACATAAATCAGTTTTTCCCATTACACAGCAAAGCACAGTTCTTATATCAATACAGTCATTTTTTGCATTTGGCAGTGAATTTCAATTGAAGGAACTTTTGGGGTAGTCAAAAATTTAATCAAGGCACATTGCTTAAAGTGCACTGAGTGCAGATTTCCATTTCATGAACAATAGTAATACAATTTTTTTTCACAGCAACTTCCTCCCAACTGAAGTGGCAGAGAGACACCAAAGAATTTGTCAGAGCTTCTAACACATCAGTACTGCCATCTGTTGGTGACTCATTGGAGTATTACTTTTCATATTCTTAAATATGGATATCTGGGTCCCCAACCTGTGGGCCACAGCCTACTATCACATTGTAGCCTATCAGCAACCGAACCACGTGAGTGGCAGGTTGCAGTCCCATCATAGCAGCCTGCTTGCCTCTAGGTCACCGTGCCACAGCCCCATAGCAGGGGCCTGTTCGCGCACACATGCACACAATTGGCACAAGCATGGACATGTGCACAATTGGCGCAAGCACATGCGCACACATGTCCCTCTCCCCCCTATCCTGCACCGGACCAACCTAAAAAAAGTTGGGGACCCCTGGTGTAGATAATATAACATTGCTCACTGAGAGCCTGAATGGATGTTAGATGAATATGGATTTGAAAAACTCTTTTATCAGAGTTCAAGGTATTTATGACAAAGAAAAAGAATCACTGCAAGTTATATATGAAAGATAAAAATACTACAATTAGATGAAATTGTACATCTTGACAATCTTTTATTAAAGATGATGAAATATTGGTAGAAACACTTCTATGGTAAAACCAAGAGGTCAGAAAGTGCTAATACTATTTGTTTCTCTAATAACACTGATGACATTATATACTAGAAAAAAATATAGCAGGCATGTCTAATTGGGGAAGAACCTCAGTTTGCAGGTAAAATGAGATGTCCCCAATGGTCTCTTCATTAATACCTTCTACACAGTAATTCTAGTAGCAATTTGGAAGAATGATATTGGAAAGGATCTAAAACTGACCTTATTTTCAACTCTTATTTTCAGGTGTCTCTGTTATGTTGCTGATTGCTGGATATTGATAAGGCAAGCACAGAATTATCCAAGTAGTTAGCCAATTATTTTTACCAAGACCACAGACGCATTCTAGGCCATGTAGTGCGATAGGCATTCATTTTTCTAACGAGCTTATTCTATCTTGGTAGTTTCTTTGAAGGAGACCTTTTATCCCATTCCTTTGTTAATTCAGCTCTGTCTGCAAAAAGTCAATGTTTTATTTTTTCATTCACAAGCGAGTGAAAGAACGTGTTGGGGTGAAGAAATGAAAGATGGTAGAAGACATTATTTACTTAAGCATACATTTGTCACTGGAACCATTTTATTCACAGGACCGCATTCTACCAGCGAATACCTCCCACCGACCAGTATGCTCCCACAGAGTGGGCCTCCTCAGGGTGCCGTCCGTCAGACAATGTCGGTTGGCGACCCCCAGGGGAAGAGCCTTCTCTGTGGCAGCTCCCACCCTCTGGAATGACCTCCCCCCCAGAGATACAGACAATATCGGACCTTCATGCTTTCTGCTGTGCCTTAAAAACTCACCTCTTTATTCAGGCTGGTCTGGCGTAGCCTCACCTTCCCCCCTCTTAAGATTTTAGATTTTTATTCATTTTAAATTGGTTTTAATATTTGGTTTTTTAGAAAATTCAGCCACATGGTAATATATATATTTTTAATTAGAGTTTTAATTGATGTTTGTACCTGTGTATTTTATTCCCATCGGGGAGAAGGGCAGTATAGTTCCATCGGGGAGAGTCCCATCGGGGAGAAGGGCAGTATAGAAATTTAAATAAAGTTAAAGTTTAGAAACAGATATCACATATGTTCAGTTTAATCATGTAAATGTAAATGCCATAATACACTCTATGTGAGAAGCAATTTGATGTAGCAATTAAGGACACTGGTCTAGAAACTAGGAGGCTCAGTTTCTGGTTTATAATGGGGTCCTGGGTTGTAAGATTTGTAATGGAATGTGAGAATGACCTTGGAAGATACGGGGAAAGAGATGCTGCTTTGGGAACAATCAAATAAGAGGGGGAGGAACCAAAAACTAAGCAATGTGCAAGGAACAAACCTAGATAGGATCTGTTCTAGCTTATCAGGTGGTAAAAAGATACTGCAGGTGATCTGTACTCTCAGTCTTGCAAGATTCTGTAAATGTAGCCTTACAATACAGTATAATTAGTTCGTCTTGTGTTACCTGTCTGGTTCGCTTGGGAGATTGACTTGAAAGCAGAAACAGAAAGAATACACTCTGTATGCACTATAAATACATATTCATTTATATTAATTATTGCATATTAAAATAGTCACTTAGCTTTTTTATGATATGAATTAATGGTATAACTAAGCATGACTGAAGATTTCCTTATTCCTGGGTTACAACATGTTCCCTGGGAGACCAGATCCCTCAAGGATGATTGAATGGTTTATACATCCTTATCAAATCCTCCCTAACAAAATATAAACAATGTACAGGCATTCCTTGACTTATAGCACTAATTACAGACATAAGTCGGTAAGTGAACGCTGCAGTCATTAAGTGAACATTCCAGTTGTTAAACAAACCCATTTTCAATGGATGGTTTTTTTTGCTGGAAACTGAAAGTAAACACCAAAAACCAGCAAAACTCACAAAATTGTGGTAACGTGATCGTGTCACACTCCAGCCATAAATGCTAGCTAGTTGCCAAATGCTCCAAATGTGATCACATGACTGCAGGTAGCACAGCCATTGGAGCTCCAGAACCAGGTTGTAAGTAGCTCCGGGCAGATCTGTCTTAACTTTGAAAAGTCCCTGGGCAATTTGTCACCAAGCAAGGACCAGCTGTATACCAAAGTCCTTTTTATAATGTCTTCACACTCAGGATTTAGGGACTTTTATCTCATCATAACTAACAAGCAATAGCCGAAATATAACAGATGTAAGCTACATTGCCTTACAGCATTACTGCATGTGTCATGTATACTACATGTACATAACATGTAGTTATAATAAGTCTCATGACTTATTAGATTTAATAAAGCAATGTTCTTCTAATGTTTTTGGACATTTCTTTGAGTGTGATTTCCACTACCTAAGCAAAAACAGTTTTGCAAAAGAGTGTGCTTTTGTCACTGTAAGACACAGTGAGAGTTGGGTATGTCAGAAACACAGGAACTGATCCCAGTGGTCATGAGGTGTTGAAATGGGTACATAAAACAAGAGATGGGATCAGAAATAAACAATTGCTGAATTAGCATAGATTGAATACAGAGGAATATAATCAGTAGGAAAGAAATATGTTGAACTGCTATTCAAGAATGAATGAGAATTGAACAGGGGCGTTATCTAGTCATTCCAATTCTTCAGATCCATCCTTCCTCCCTTTCCAATTTATATATGATGCTTCAGCTAAATCAGCTGGAGGATATCTGACAAGAATCAGGCTTTATTTGCACAGGCAAAGTTAGAATCCCAACCAAGAAGAGGCTCTTGGTTCTTTGGACAGCCAGACAGAATAGAAAAATTATATCTTACCTCAAATTGTAGTGAAAATACTAAGGCATGAGCATGTAATGAAGAATTTAACTTCTATTGATTCCTTTTTAATAGCACCAGATGCGCAGAGTTCTGGTTTATAAATGGCATTCTTTCCCAAACATTGAGATGTTTATAAGTCTTTTGTTTCAAATGACTCTTGGGACAAAACTGAATTAATATCAAAACAGTTCCAACCAGAATGATGCCTTTTAACTAGTAAAACTTTAAAATTATTACACAAATTTAAAATATTAAAGGGGAAGAGTTCAATAAGAAAAAAAATCTATTCCTTCGCTATCCACATTTAAGAGGGATGACAAACTATTTGTCCTTATATAGCCAGTTCCTCAAGTAAACCAAACACCATCTTTTTAAGTTATTTTTATTGCTTTCTCATTATATAACATCAATCATGAATTACAGAAAAGTAGAGTAGAGAAACTTAATCAAACAGATTTTTTTAACAGTAAACACTTGCTTGTGTGTGATAAGTCAGTCCCAGTACAGTGGATGCTGACTGAGATAACAAGAGGAAAGAGGAAAGACATAAATCATGCCACCAATGAAAAAACAGCTGAGCAGCAGGGATCAGGACTGTGGCATTGTACATTAATTCCTCTCATTAAGCAAAGCCGAGAGCTTTGTAAGAGGGCATTCCAAACCCCCTTCCTTTGCAAACAATATTCGATTCCTAGATCTGGATACTTGTGGTCTCCCATTGCTAGTTTCTCCTAACTCATTGCCCAAAAAGCTTGCAATCGCGATAGCATGAAGATCTGCAACTCTAGGTTAGCAGAGTACATACAACAAGACATTTGGCTGTATTTTAATGTTAGTGATAAGTTACAGGCAAGAGATTCTTTTTCTTGAGATCAATTTGCTCCTAATTTTCAGCCCTTCACTTCTTACATACTCTACTAACTAATTTATGGCCAAGCTAATAAAACCATTCGAAATCCAAAGGTGCTCATTATAAACCATTACTTTCTGCATAGTTTGATAAATGAACCACCTTCTGTGGCGCTATGATATTGAGAAAATGGAAATTGAAATTGAAACATTCATATTGCTTGCCAAATAACTATTGTTCATTAAAACTTAAATATATGCTCCATATAAGACCAAGATTGGTTAGCAGCACTTCTGAATGGTTTTTATTTATGCAGACCACTATAACGTCACCTAGAGCCTTTCTGGACTACCGCAAAATCAAGATATATTTACAACTAAAACACAATCTATGATGAACAGATATTTAAGTGATATATCAAGGTGCATTTAAAAAGTAGCTATAGCTAATAATTTATGTTTACTCATGATTATATTGAATTTGTTATCAATTGTCCAAGCAGTAGGACTTAACAAATGAGAAGATTGATAGAATAGATAGAACAGAATTCTTTATTGGCCAATTGTGATTGGACTCACACAAGGAATTTGTCTTCAGTGCACACGCTCTCAATGTACATATAAACTACAATAATTGATAAATTATTATCATAATCATAGAATGCATCCACTATGTCATCATGTCATAAAAACATTCATCATGTCACAAAATACATTCATGTCATGAGATGCATCTTTGTGTTAGGCATAGAACAGTCATAGAATTTAGATAAGCAATCTACAAGTCATACTAGGATACTAAATAAAACAACTACTATAGATTGTAAGATACAAGCAACAAGTTAATAGGTCATAGGTAATAGGAAAGTTGAGAAGGATAGTAGTGATAGATCCCTACTAACTAGTATAGTATATGTAAATATCCCTACTTGATTATATCACTATTACATTATCCCCTGTCCTTCCATGTACTGCTTGTTACTGGACCTACACACCACACAGACTAAGGACTGTGGTTTACAGTTATAGAAATAACACATATATTTCCCCCAAACTCTTTATGACTTCAACTATTATTATACACACTGTTTATATATGCTTTTAATGCAGCAGGTTAAACATTTTATTGAAAATATTTTTCAGTAGAATAACAGGAGTAGCTATATAACAAGCATCGGTTTTGCAAAAGTCAGACAACTATCTCCTTGAAGCTATTCTAGAATATAAACTAGAAAAATGGAAAACTGATTGTTTCTATGGTTGCAAACATCTATGTAAACCAATTAGAACTATTCAAAATGCATCTATGTCTTCACCATTTCTTAGGCAAAGTTTGGGTTCAAACATCTGTGCCCTTTTTTTTCTTCATTGATAAGAGGTTAAGAGGCAAACGACAAAAATGCTATATATTATATTTTAATAAATTCTATCATTTTGGGGGAGTTCCATGAATCCTTCATCTGTATGAACCTATCTAGATTCAGAGTGTAAAAGCATTCTATCTGTTCTTATATTATTAATTTATCCCTTCTAAGAAAATACCTTATAGTTGCTGACATGAGCTTTAGTTCCTTCTTGGGGGTCCTCCTGGATGTGTGGCTGTCCATGGAACATCAAGTAGCAGCCGTCGCCAGGGGGGCCTTCTATCAGGTTCGCCTGTTTCAGCAGTTGCGCCCCTTTCTCAATCGGGACTCCCTGCGAACAGTGCCTCATGCCCTCGTCACTTCCTGTCTGGACTATTGCAATGCGCTCTACCTTGAAGTGCACCCGGAGACTGCAGCTAGTCCAGAATGCAGTTGCACGGGGGATTTTTGGGGTGAGTGGGCGTGTCCATGTAACCCCTCTCCTGCGCGAGCTGCACTGGCTGCCGGTGGTCTCACGGGTGCACTTCAAGGTGTTGGTAACAACCTTTAAAGCGCTTCATGGCATAGGGCCCAGTTACTTGCAGGACCGCATTCTACCCATCGATACCTCCCGCCATCCTGTATGCTCCAACAGAGTGGGCCTCCTCAGGGTGCCACCAGTCAAACAATGTCAGCTGGCGACCCCCAGGGGGAGAGCCTTCTCTGTG
>JANHFO010002096.1:172205-183168 GCA_032468095.1 Pareas carinatus
AATGTGTGCAGTACTTTTTGAGATTACCTACCAGGAACAAACATGTCGTTCCATTTTTATATATATAGATTTATTTACATTTTTATACCACTCTTCTCCCCGAAGGGACCCAGGGCGGTGCACAGCTATATAAAAACAATTAAGACAGTTAAAACAGACAACACATTAAGAGCAAATTTAAAAATACAATAATTTCAGTGGCTGATTTAGAGTCGTAATATAAAAATTAAAAATTAGATGATAAGAAATATCATCTAATAAACATTTTAGTAATGATCTAACAAATATCCTATTGGTTTCTAGCTGTCCCTATCCCTAAGCCTCGACTAATGAATGTTCCACGATTTATCGTATACACATTCTATTTGCCCCAGGCCATCAGTATCCCTAACCTTTAGCTGAGGCAGGCAGGATGTCTAACTCTCTGCTACTTTTTAATCAGGTTTCTAACTGCCCAGAATGGTTACAGGTGTTACCCATGCATATTCTCTGTGAATAAACATTCTTTGTTCTTGCCAGACAGGCTCTGCACTTACAGGCTTCCTGGTTTTCTTTCAAGTGTATGCCACAATCTTACTTTCTTTTGACAGTCAGCCCATCACAGTCAAGGTGGCAGCTACAGCTACACAAATTCCCACCACTTTTTATCCATGACTGCAACATGTTGTATCATGTAAAAAAAGAGCAGAGTTTTGATCATGCAGTTGTCATTATGACTTTTTTTGGCCCTCCCTGGTGGATAAACCTAACTAAGTCAGCAAATCAAGAAAAACTGAGGTGGTTAGGATGGGTCCTTTCTAAGTTTCTGACTGTTAATCCATTGCGGTGTGTGTGTTTGTTTCCAGTCTCTCTTCTGTGGTTGTTTCCTAGGCAGCATCTCTTCCCCTCATTCCCCAAGGGCATCCACACATTCCATTACTGTTCTGAATCAGTTGCAGCTTCTGAATGGTCTCCAAAGGCAGCCTCATGCACAGCACATGGCAGAAATTCAAGCAGAAGGTGACCAAGTCATGGGTGACTGTGAGCAAGGTCTCCCACTCCAGCAAAGGGAGTAATTGGCTTACAAGACAAATTTGTGCAAAGTCAACCCTCTTCTTCTCCAGCCTCAGTTACTTGCTCTTCCAGCAGGAGCCATTGATCCAAGAGGAGACAGACAGACAGACAGACAGACATTGCACACCAGATCTGTACGTGGGAGTGTTACTCCACCCCATGTCAGATATATCAACTCTCCTGATTCTGTGGGGACAAAACCCACAACCACTCCATCTTCCTAGGCTTGAGTTGCAGCTGGTTTCTCCATATGCAGGCCTTATGGTCTCCAATCACTGTCATAAATGGGATACATAAATGTTTGAATTTATCATCCTTGGTTGACATATGTTTATTACTTCACAGTGTGGAAAGTTAGCTCTGTTACATTTGCAGTTTTCTGATCCCTGTTAGCTAATCCACCCAAGTCTTCTGCCACAGAATTCTTTTCATTTTTCAATCCTCATCTGGAGGCTGGGAACAGAAGCTGCTTCTGTGGTTTGGTGGTGATGACTAACATAGAGAAAGGCTGTTTACACCAGATCTCACACCTGGTTGACTAAAAAAGATCATAAATTAAAAGTCTGTCTGTAATTAAGTAAATTACAGAAACCAAAACTGTTTGCTCTTTTTCTGTGTTGGAGATTTGAATTTAGCAAAAGCACTTGTTGGAGGATGTACTCCTGAACATATGCAGAGTGTTAAAAAAATACCAAGTAAGTCAGTAGTAGAAAGTGCCATTGGAAAGTGTGTGCATGGGGGGAATTTACAATATAGTTGCCTTAGAAGCAGAGTATGGCCTTTACTCAGGTATCAATTAATGCCAGTAGGAATTCTTTACACATGAAGCAGATTAAAGAATACATTGCATAGAGAAGTCTCATGTCTAACCTGCATCATGAGAAAATGAAAGGGAAGCATAAGGGTGAAACAGGAAGTTCCCTTTGTTCCTCTGTGAGACTCCTTTAATGAACATAAGGACAGATGAGACACAGAGACACTGGCACAAGACATGAGGCAGCTCAGAGATACAAGGAGATGGTGCAATCTCCTATGGTTATTAGTCATCTCATCTTTGTTCCATTGAGAGTGCAATGTATTGAGCTCAATGTAGTTTGCTTAGTCATTGCCTAAAGTAGTCGAAGCCTGTAGGCGCAGACTAGCTGTCTCCAGGGGTCACTCACTCAGGAAAAATCCCTAATTGCGTATTGGCTGCCTCCTAGAGGCCACTCTGTATATAAGTTCATTGCGCAGCAGAATTGCTGGGCTTTCGCATGGGTTCCTGGTTGCTGTAAGATATGCCTGTGCTTTGCTACAATAAACCTGTATTCTGTTCTACAACCCGTGTCTTCAATGCCTAAGAACCGAATATACAACAGAGAGGATCTTTCTGTTACTGAGTTTGCCAAGACAATGTGAAGGACTTGCCATCGGTCCCTGATCTTTCTAAGAGGACCGACCTGGGCATCTCAGGAGTCGTAGGGGCATTGGCAACCAATGTCATCATGCATATACTACATCCGACAGCCTTCAGTCAGACGTCTAATGCAAACACAAATTGTGGTATCTGCACATATCATCATAACATTGACTTTTAAATATTCCTTAAGTTTGTTATAGATGGTGCTGACTACAGTGTCTTGTGTCCACTGCAGAGAGAAGTTTGATCTTTCATATCTGTTTCATTTCATTATTATATAATACAGTATCAATAGTAGAGACCTTCAATTTTCTAGGTTTTATAATATCTCAAGATTTAAAATGGTCGCCTAACATCAAAAATGTCATCAAAAAAGCACAACAGAGAATGCTCTTCCTGTGCCAACTCAGAAAGCTCAGGCTAGGCAAAGAGTTGCTAATACAGTTCTACAAAGGAATCATTGAGTTCATAATTTGCACCTCTATAACAGTCTGGTTTGGCACTGCAACCAAACAAGACTGACACAGAATTCAAAGGATAATTAGACTGCAGGGGTGGAGGGAAATTGCCTCAAACCTGCCATCCATTGAAGACCTGTACACTGCATGAGCCAGGAAGAGGGCTCAGAAAATAATTACAGATCCCTCACATCCTGGACATAAACTGTTTCAACCTCTTCCCTCTGGACGTTGCTATAGGGCACTGCAAGCCAAAACAACTAGACACAAGGACAGTTTTCCCCCTCAGGCCATCACTCTGCTAAACAACTAACTTCGACAACACTGTTAATCTACCTAGTAGGGTTGTATTATTATTATCACTATTACGATCATATTTAACACTTGTAGCTTATATGTACATTGAGAGCATATGCACCGGAGACAAATTCTTTGTGTGTCCAATCACACTTGGCCAATAAAGAATTCTATTCTATTCTCTTCTATTATTTAGACCTGCTGAGTTTATTGGGAGGCATTGGCTCATTTTATGTGCATCAGAAACCCCCCCTTTTTTAACCATGGCTTGTTTTTTTTAAAAAGGCATAGGGGCCTGATCTGGCCATAATATACTTGAATCAATAAGTTTGCACACACTCTCTAAAATCAAGTATTTGCAGTATAATGTATTTGAAATGTGATTCAATAATTAATATGCCCGATTAGGACTCAGGAGATCCTGGTTGAGGGCCAACTCTCAGGTTTGAGTGGCTGCCTTTGGGCCTGTTCCTATTTCTTATCCACCTCACAGGGCATTAGCAATTCTCAGTAACTATATTCGCAGAATTGAATCTGTGCAAAACATTTGTACGCTGTGAAATGTGAAGTGTGAACATTTCCCTTTAAAATGCACAAGTGAAAGCCCTGGGGAAAATTACTATAAATACTATGAAAAACCAGGGAGGCAATATGCATGCATTAAAAGCATAACCTGTCTCTAATTTGTCTGCCACATCCACCCAGCGTAGCCTCTCTTCTCTCTTTACAATTGTAAAGAGCAATTGTATTGAATGCTTGATGAAACCGACTGGCTAATGTTTGACTTCTAGCAGCAGAGGCATTTTAACAAATCCCTTGAAGAATGATTATGGCACAGACCCAAGCTAGTTCTTAGTAGTTACATAACCTTTGCGTGAACTGTAAAAGTTGAATAAAACAATAGGGGATTAATGCTACAGTGGGTGATTTTGAACATTATGCAACCCTCCTTGACATCTTTCCTTTTTGTTACTATTTTTTAAAGCTCTTAAAAATAGAATATACAAATCGCAATCCCCTGATCTATGGTTTTAATTTGTTTTGGACAAGAGAGAGGAAAGCAACGGCATTCACTGCACACACACACAAAAGTTTAAAAACAGATGTTATCATTTTTATGTATGTATATTACTGAACCTGAAAAACAAAGCCTGCGAGGCTGCTTGTCAATGATTAACTGGTCGTGCATGAATGGGCGATCACAATGGGCCCTCCAACCCCTGCCATCATCTTGTTTGCTTCTTGGGTGGAGACTGTGCATGCTTCATTAAACTGCCTGCCCCACAGTCTGCAAGGAGGAGGAGGAGGAGGAGGAGAAAGAACAGCCGCTGGTCTTGAGTCACCCTCAAGGTGGCAGGGAGCCTTCTTCCTCCTGTGATGCTGATGATGAATGATGAATCCATCAGCAGACAGATCAGATGGTGGTAAGCACACATACAACCGCCATGCAAAACATGAACCTGTGAAAAATAAACAGGGTCTTACCCCTCCACTTGCCCAAAGTGGTTTTATTTTTCCCCCTTTCTAGCTGACTTTTAAGATTATTTAATAAAGGTTGCTGGAGACAGTTTGTAGCAGAGAAGTTGCAAATATTGCCCCAAGGTTTTGCAAGCTTTCTGTGAAGTTCAAACCAAAGGCAGGAAACTTGCTTTCCTTCTTAAAGAAGAAAATGTGAAGGTCAAATCACAACTGAGTAAAGTTGTGGGTGTGTGGGCCAGCTTGTGTATTATGCATTACATATTCCTAATGTCTAGCTTCTATGACAAGCTGACAGAAACCAGTTTTTGTTACCTGAGGGAGAAAATCTAAATGAAGCATCCCACATTATGGAAAATGAGAAGATCAACTGCCTGACAGGGAAGACAAATTGATCCCTCGCACTTCACTTAAAGGAGCTGATTGAACTCACAGCTGAATTATTTCAGTGCCAGTGACAGGAGAGCATCCTTAATCATAACTGGAAACAGGCACAAGGTAGGTTCATGGCACATACAGCTCTTGCTGCTAACCTCACTGCCTTGCACCTCCCAAGCCTCTAGGTCCCCAGCAAAGGTTGCAGCCGCATGTGTTTTGTGGCCGAGGCAATCTTGATTTCTTGAGATTTATGAATCACACTTCTGCTGATGCATGAATCACCAGCCCTGCCACCTTTATTATATTACTCCAAATTGCCACAGTAAGTCTAGATTCTTCAACCACTATTATAATAACCAGAAACCAGCATTTCTACAACATCCCACTTCCCAGTCTCTCATTAAATAACCTTTGCTATGTGAGCTACCTCTAGCTTTTTCTTTCTTTCTTTCTTTCTTTCTTTCTCTTTCTTTCTTTCTTTCTTTCTTTCTCTTCCTTCCTTCCTTCCTTCCTTCCTTCTTTCCTCCTCCCCTCCCACTCAGAAACATAAAACTCAGAAGCATAAAAAGCAAAAAAAAGAAATTTATAAATTTTATAAAATGGAATAAAAATCTGTAACATTAGGTTAACGCTGCATAAACAAGTGATCAAAATCATTTTTATAAATCAATGTTCAGTAATTAACAAGAGCAGTCGGCATAATAAGAATAATAACAATTAGCAAGAGTTTATATCTGATATAAAATATTCTAGTATTTAACAACTCAGGCAAAAACTAAAATATTAACTCATTATGTAAAGAGAAACTCAAATTCTGAATGCAGTATGAGTTCATATGTATAATTATAATTCATGAACGGTTCCAAGCTTAATTAAATTTTATATCTGACCTATTTTTAAAATGCAAAGGTTTATTTTTACATTCATGTATGCTCCCAAGTTTGCTTGCTCTTCTTCTAAAGAGAAAATTACATATGATTTCCAATAAAAAACATAAAGTACTGTATACTAACAGCTGTTAACATATATACAGTATAAACTCTGTATACCTTGTAAGAGTGTAAGGTCTAGTAATTGGAACAAAACATCCAGGAAAAAGAATTCCAACTTTAAGATTTGCTTCATTCTATAATAAATCATCTTCCTGAATTGCTGAACTTTATAATATTGCCCACCAAGTATGTAGGAATGCTGAGACATAATCATTGCATTCACTACAGTTTTTACATAATGAATTATCTGCTTTGGCAACCCGTACTTGAATAGTGTGAGTTTCCAGGTTCAATTCAAAGTGCTGATCTCATCATCTACCATCACCACCCCCATAGTCAGGGTGTTTCAGGGACTGCCTTTCTCCGAGAGACTAATTCTGGCTGCACAAGACCAAGCCTTAAGTCAAATGCATACAAAGTCAAAGTCGAAAAGACAGCAACAGATAGTAAGTACGGCCTATGCAAAGAAGCTGAAGAAACAATGGACCATCTGGTAGGGTGTTGCAAGAAGATTGCACAGACTGACTACAAGCAGCAGCATGACAAAGTAGCAACAATGGTGCATAGGAAGATCTGCAAGAAATATCATTTGCCTGCAAGCAAGAACTGGTGGGACCATAAAATAGAGAAAGTCATAGAAAATGAATTCAAGCTGCTCTGGGATTTTAGAATTCAAACAGACAAACACCTATCACATAACACGTTGCAACTAACAATTGTCAATAAGAAAGCAAAAAAGTCTGGATAATGGATGTGGCAGTGTCTGAAGACAGCAGAATAGAACAGAAAAAACTGGAGAAGATCACAAAATACAAAGACCTACAAATAGAATTAGAGTGACTCTGGCAAAGGCAAGCAAGGGTAGTTCCAATAGTAATAGGCACCTTAGGTGCAATTCCAAAACAACTGGAGCACCACTTGAACACCATCGGCATTGACAAATTTGCTATCAGTCAATTGCAAAAGGCAACTTTACTGGGAACAGCTTCCATCCTGCAACGGTATCTGTAACACCATCCAACATCCACATCTGCCTATCTCCGATCCTTGGTAAAAACTCAATAGGTAGACAAAAATGTCAAACTCAGTCTGAACATCTGGCAGACTGTGCGTTGAACAATAATAATAATGTCTTCAAACACACACACAAAATACCACTTGCTAATGCATGACAAACTGAAACAGTTCTAGATACATGTGAATGGACAGTGAAACCTAAAAACATGAAGCCAATAGTGATAGTGGCTCTTGCTTTATATTGAATTATACTATATGTGTAGGTAGTGTTGGGGACCTTTGATGCATTGCCTAGTCGTCCAATAGCATGGCAGCAACTATGTTTCCATCACGAACTTGAATATGAATATTTCCAAGTGCAAGTGCCCTTGACATTGATTGACACTACAGTTGAAATTGGGATTTGCATCTACTTTGGTTGATGGAGTACCTCTAGGTAAATACCCAAGGTGCAACAGCACATCTGATATAGCGACTAATCGCAAATACAACCATCTTATCTAGGATTCGGGGTGGCTTGGACTCCGATTGGATTAGTGCAGATGGGGCGACAGAGGCAAGTCTGGAGAGCGTTTGCTGGGAAGAGTTTGATGCTGTGACTCCCGAGGACCTGGACAGGATCCTGGGGCAGTTGAACACGACCACATGTTTACTGGACCTGTGCCCATCCTGGTTGGTGCTGCCCTCCCGGGAAGTGACACGAGGCTGGCTTCAGGTTATTGTGGGGGCCTCACTGAGCGAGGGTTGAAATATTGGCCCCCCATGGAAAGGGTGCACAACTTGGGGGTCCTCCTGAATGCACGGCTGTCCTTGGAACATCACATAGCAGCCGTCGCCAGGGGGGCCTTCTATCAGGTTTGCCTGGTGCGACAGTTGAGCCCCTTTCTTGATCGGCACTCTCTATGAACACTTCCCGTCTGGACTACTGCAATGCTCTCTACATGGGGCTCCCCTTGAAGTGCACCCGGAGACTCCAGCTAGTCCAGAATGCAGCCACGCAGGGGATTTTTGGAACGAGTGGGCATGCCCAAGTAACTCCACTCCTGTGCGAGCTGCACTGGCTGCCGGTGGTCTTCCTGGTGTGTTTCAAGGTGTTGGTTACCACTTTTAAAGCGCTCCATGGCATAGGGCCTAGTTACCTGAAGGACCGCATTCTACCAATGGATACTCCCGCTGACCCACACGCTCCCACAGAGTGGGCCTCCTCAGGGTGCTGCCGGTCAGACAATGTCGGCTGGTGACCCCCAGGGGGAGAGCCTTCTCTGTGGTGGCACCCACCCTCTGGAATGATCCGCCCCCTGCTATACGAACGATTTCTGACCTTCGGACCTTCCGCCGTGCCCTGAAAACCCACTTATTCCAGCAGGCTGGTCTGTCATAGCCACTTCCTAGTCCTCCTGCATCAATGTGGGGTTTAGATTGGTTTTAAACATGTTTTAGCCAATTTTATTATTAGATGGAAATCATTTTATTTTCCCCCCATTTTTTAATCAGGCTTTATTGAATGTTTTTAATATGTTTTTATTGTTTATGTTGTACTGTGTTTTTTTGTTTGCCTGTGAGCCGCCCTGAGTCCTTCGGGAGAAGGGCGGGGTATAAATAAAATTATTCTATTCTGTTCTGTTCTATTCTACTACCTTTGCTTTTTTTTTTTTTGGCCACAGGCATTCTATGTCTATTTGCAGGTCTTTGTATTTTGTTATATTCTCTGGTTCTTTCTCTTTTTGTCTGCTGTCTCCAGATACTGCCGCATTCACTATCCAGACATTTTTGTCTTTCTCATTAAGAGTTATTGCATCCATGTGTTATACGACAAGTGTCAGGTGCTTGTCTGTTTGAATTTTAAAGTTCCAGAGAAAGATAGCTTTTTGTTTTCTATTACTTTGTCTATTTTATATTATTATTATTTAGCAGAGTTTTAAAACAACAACTGGTTAGCCTGCTGAATGCATTGCTTAATGTGCAATCTACCCGCTAACGAGGACTTGCCCTAATTTGACCGTATATCCAGTTACTCAAATTGGCAGGTTCTCTTGCCAGGGATTCTGTTTGGTGTTAATCCCTAACTGAGGTGTGCTGTTTCAATATTAGTTACAATTTCTTCAGTGTGGCTTTATATTTCAGGGCTGTTGCACCTTTCATTATATTACAGGGGAGAAATCTTTCTATGGTCACAAATATTTACCTCTGAAGCAGATACACCCAATAAACCAATGCTGCGGTCTACAACTGCTGAGAACACAGTGTTGCAGTTCTTAATTCTTCCAGGGATTCTTTCACTTTGGAGCCACTTCAGTTAATCTGGGCCATATTATTCCTTTCTAGCTTTGTGCCTGCTTTAACTGATTTATGGAAATTATGCCAAAGATTAGCCCAAAAGTTGGCTAATGATTCTGTTCTGAATTTGTCAAATTGCACTAAGCATCTGCCAACTGTACAGGGTTTGCTAGCATCAGGCAGAAGGTATTAAGATGGCTGTCTTCAGAATTTTACCCCAAAAAACTGAAAATAACTTTTGACCCTATGCACAATATTTGCAAAACCTACAAATTCATGAGTGGAATTGTCCCATTCTTCTCTCAAACCATGAAGAGAGGAACTAGAAGTTAATCTAAGCAGGTCAATAACAGAACTGGAAGGGACCTTGGAGGTCTTCTAGTCCAACCCCCTGCTCAAGCAGGTGAACCTATATCATTTCAGATAAATGGCTGTCCAGGCTCTTCTTAAAAATCTCCAGTGATGGAGCTCCCACAACGTCTGGAGAGAAGCTGTTCCACCAATTAATTGTTCTCACTGTCAGGAAATTTCTCCTGAGTTTAGGCTGCTTCTCTCTCTGATTAGTTTCCATCCATTGCTTCTTGTCCTGCCTTCAGGTGCTTTGGAGAATAGCTTAACTCCCTTTTCTTTGTGGCAACCCCTGAGATATTGAAACACTGCTATCATGTCACCCCTAGTCCTTTTTTCCCATTAAACTAGACATACCCAATTTCAGCAACTTTTCTTTATAAGTTTTAGCTTCCAGTCCCCCAATCCTCTTTGTTGCTCTTCTCTACACTCTTTCTAGAGTCTCAACATCTTTTTTATATGGCAACCAAACCTGGATGCAGTATTCCAAGGGTCCTTACCAAGGCATTATAAAGTGGTATTAACACTTCATGTGATCTTGATTCTATCCCTCTGTTAATGCAGCCCAGAATTGTGTTGGCTTTTTTTGGCAGCTGCAATACACTGCTGGCTCATATTGAAGTGATTGTCCACCAGGACTCCAAGATCTCTTTCACAGTTACTACTACTGAGCCAGATACCACCTCTACTATACCTGGGCATTTGGTTTTTCTTGCCTAAATGTAGAACCCTACTTTTTTTTTTCACCATTGAATTTCATTTTATTAGATAGCACTCAATGTTCAAGTCTGTCAAAATCCTTCTGTATCTTAAGCCTATCTTCTGGAGAGTTTCAGATAGAACAGGCCTATTTGGAGACAATTTACATCTTGAAGAGTATACCCTTCATTAGGACTAACTTTGACTTGACCTCCATGATCAAGGAAGAAAACACCTGAATAAAAATAATGAATGAACTCTGCTTTCCTTGTCTTCAGCAGTTTCTAGACTGCTGATCTCTGCTCTGTTGACTTGATCTCCAACAGCTACTGCTCTGTCCTCTTTGCAACTGCTGCTGTCCATGGACAAACCTCTGGTTCTCTCAGCTTTTTATCTTTATATACCGTATTTTTTGCACCATAAGATGTGCTTTTTCCCCCCAAAAAAGGGGGGGGAAGCGTTGGCATCCTATGGAGCGAATACTCCCAAAAAGCATGGGAGATCGCTCCGCGGGGTGCTCCAAAATCCAGAACAAAGTCCGGAGATCAGCTTGCAAGCGGAACTGGGGG
>JANHFO010002096.1:198884-209794 GCA_032468095.1 Pareas carinatus
TCCTGCAGTGCCCATTCACCATCTTAACCATTTTTTCAGGACCGTATTTTTAAGTTTTTGTTTTACTTTGCCCTCTCATGGAGTCTTCGTGGAGAAATATCTCTTTTTCCTTTATTTTCTTCTTTCAACTGGAATTCCCCTTGGTTCTGCTTCTGTCTTGATGTTGTTACTTGTCTCGGTCCTTGTCTAAATGGCAACCATGAGTGCCTTTTCTCCTGCTGCCGCCACCCATGTCTTTCTGTTTTTGCCTCTCTCTTCTGCCACCTCTTCTGGGTGGTTTCGGATCTCTAGGGTCCTCACAACAAAAGAAAACGAGAACTTTGCAGCCAGAGCCCTGGCTGCTGTGTTTTCTCTCGACGAGGACCGGAAACAGAAGTTGCCTACCTTGAAGTTCTGATGGACAAGAGTTGTTTTCCCTTACATTCAAACCTAAAATTATGCAAAGAATGAGACTCAAATCTCCAAAACATGAGATCTCTCAGAGACTGTTCCAGCTAGAACTCCCAAAAAACATAGGTTCCAAGCCAAGTCTTTTAAATGATCCAGTGTGATGCCTTATAACTGCAGGATATTGAATGCATCGCGTCTACTCCAGCTAAGGTTTGAACATTTCTAGGTATTCCAGTTAGAATAGGAACTGACAACAAGGATTTCTCAGGGCAGAGATAAAAGTCACATAGTTCAAGGTTGACTAGTACAGGACAAAAGCTTTATTAAGTTAAGCAAAGTGTAGGGGGGGGGGAATCTCCACCAGAGATAAAGTATATATGTGTGAGCAATCCTGGATCAAGGGTATATGATGCCCCTCAGTCAGAGAAGCAGGACAGGGAAAGTATTGACACTTTTATTGGAAAAGATTTCTGAAAATACTGTGAACAGTCAAGAAATCAAATCATTGAAAAAATCAACTCAGGGTTCTCACCACAGGCACAAATGACTAGATTCAAATTATCCTACTTTGGACAATTATGCAAAGACCTCTTTAAAATATCCTGATGCTGGGAAAGTTAGAAGGAAAGAGAAGTAGAGAGTGACCAGCGGGAAGGTGGATGGACTCAATTACAGTTGCAATGAGTATATCATTGGAAATTGTATATTCTTTCAACAGGATGGGGGCAGAGTAAAAAAAAATCTAAGTGGTTGCTAAGGAGTCAAAAATGACTAGATGGCACATAATCAAGTTACAGGGACTGATGGTGTCACCTCCCCCAAACAGACATTTGCATTTCAAGAATGATTCAAAAGAAGAGAAATCAGCATCCCCTACACTTTTGCACCCTTGATCAGTGCCTACTAAGTTGAAAGCTGGCTCTGTATATGGGGACAGTATGTTTGAAAAAAAAATTGCACCTTCTCGGTTACAAAGGACAGTCAACTGTTATAATAAATTCTTATTAGTATGGAATTAGAATTCTTATTTAGATGCACTAAATCATGTGTCAGACAGCTTAGAGTCATACTAAACTACCCTGTTCCCTGAAAATAAGACATCCCCCGAAAACAAGACCTACTTACAGTTTTGCCTCTCACTGAAATATAAGGCATCCCCCCGAAAATAAGACCTCCCCGAAAATAAGACCTCCCCGATAATAAGCCCCCCCCGAAGTTACTGTAACTCTGAACTCTGGACCATAGTTACAGGCGCCGCCGCGCAACTCACTGTTGGCCACAGCGCAGCCAGAGCAGCCAGGAAGTGTGAGGTCTCTTTTAATCAGAGAGCCCGTGCCGCTGCCAGGACAAGCTGCCGCCTGCTGCTTGCTCTGCCCTGACGGAGTCTGACTGACTCACAAGTGAGTCGCGTGGGGCAGGAGTCGGGCACATTGTGTGTACCGTATTCTTCTTCATGGAAAAATAAGACATCCTCTGAAAATAAGACCTAGCGCATCTTTCAGAGCAAAACTTAATATAAGACACTGTCTTATTTTCGGGGAAACAGGGTAAGTGCCCAGGCAATGTTACTGAGGTCTTGCCAGTGAATCTGACAGATATGCCACAGAGTTACCACAGACATTAGTCCCATTTGTAATTAACTGAGAACTCATTTGCACACAATGTTTTTTCCAGCAGACTTTGTGTCACAGCATTATTGAAATAATTATTTCAGCAATCCTTCTTTGGCAATCTTAAAAGTCAAAATGGCTGCCAAATGAATTTTGGCATACAAGCAGGTTGAGGTAACTGTGCAGTTTATCACTTCAGCATTTGCTATAGATTACAGTTCATTATAGTCCACATTTGTTTAATGGCACCTTTGTGGCTTATCTGAAAGATGCAATTCATTTTCTCTAACCTATTTAACATTTCCTGGACCAGAGTAACCTACACTTGCAAGTGGTGAACGGCAAATAACACATGTTCCCCCAAACTAATGGAAAGGTTACCTATAGGACATATTAATTTGAACGAAAAAGAGCAAATAATAGAGAATCATTTATTGAAAACGCCTGATCCTACACAACAATAGCAAGATGTCCTGCCAATAAAAAAATTCATTGTGATGAAGTACAAGCAGACGGAAAATGTAAAGAAGCAAAGTTTTAAAACTAGAGATGCATTAGCGCTTCGAGTTCTGTAATAATAATCCAATTAAAACAGCATTTGTAAGTGTTGGGTGTTGGAAAACAAGACACAAAGAGCATGAGATAGTTAAACCTGAATTTTTTCAGAAAGAAGTGGGACTATGAAATATATGCATCCCAGTTACAAATAATAAAATTTTAATATATCTATAGCTTGATAACCCCTGCTTCTTTTTTGGCACTTGTAGTGAGAAAAGGAAATGGCCTTGAGGAATAGGACTTTGACTTTGCAACTTTCAAGGCAATGATAAAAGAGGTTTGAATGTGGAGCAAGAATGTAGCATGAATAAACAACTTAAGACAGCTCCTAAATTCATAAGTTCTCTTGAAATTAAAAGGAAGAAGGGAGAAGCACATTCAAATTTGCAAGATTCTGTTGTTACAGATTTATTACAATAAAGTAGTATTGACCTACTTGGTTTTGGTCTCCTAGTCTAGTCTACCTTGAAAAGCTGACATTGATGTGGAATAAACATATGCTAGAGCTCAATATAAAAGATACCTCCAAAACTGAATATTTTAAATGCAAAAAATGGTACAGATGTGGAGAAAGGGCGGAATGCACTCCATCTTTTAAGTGATGTGATGGACATTGTCAAGTAATTTCTTAATCACATTTCCACATTAATCATGGTAGTATTAAATTTTGTGGTAACATAAAAAATATATTTTGCAGTAAGAAAACATTTTGGCCAGTTAGTTTGAGGAAAATGCAACAAAACAAATGGGCAGATAGTGGAGTAAACATATGAATTATTTATAAGAAGCATTCATCCATCAATGATTATATAGGAAACTCTCAACGTTTATATATCTGCTATATGTATGTATATACAGCATATATTCATTCCCTTTCTCCCAAATTTTGAAATGAAAGTGAAGCACAAGTACAGACTTCTATATACATTGGTAAATTAATATATAGAATGGAATAGTTTGATAAAGCTTCAGTGACTTTATAAGCTCCCCGGTAGTTTCCATCATCTCCTTTCAACAATCTAAGTGGGTTGCCTTGCCATTCTTGCCTTGGGAACCAACACCTCCCCACAACATTTAACATTCTGTACCAGCTGGTGGAAACTGGTAAAACATTTACAATAGCCTATAATAAGCAAAGGTTGATTATGTCCCATCAAAATTCATATTACTCTGCAAACATAGGAAATTTCTGGTAGAAACCTTATCTATGTGATATTTGTTTAACAAAAGAGAAGTCAAACAATCTGTGATTTCACTTTGGAAACCAAGGCTGCTTCCTGAGTAGAAGGGAGTACTTTTTAAAAAGACTTATTTTTAGGCAATAGAAATTATATTTTTATCTACTATATATTCTTGCCTCACTATTGACTATCACTGTCATAAATCCTTCAGGATGAATGATCTGCATGCATCAGAACATTAACATCAGTAATCCCTCTGTGGAAGCCTAAGACCTCAGAAATCCTTAGTAAATAAATGCTATATGTGAGCATCTAAGAAGCCTCTTATCAGATAATTTATGTGCAGCAAAGAATGACTGATAGTTTACATAAACTCTGTAAGATGAAGAATAAGGACTTTAACTGCAATCCAGACATAATTAAATGCTGTTAATTTCAAGGACAGTTACACATAACATTAACTCTACTCTTGGTATCAGTAAGATTTCAGAATGTTTAACCCAGCTAGATTTTATTATTTTATATATTTATTACATGTAATAGAACATTCCTGTCATTATTTACCATTTTTTAAAACAGAAATTGACCTTACCTTTCAGGTGCACATAACTTGTCCATCTTTATAACTTTATTTTCAGAACATTCCTTACAAGTCGGTCAATAGGTTGAGGCTGGGGGAAGATCTATATTATCATTTATTAGACTTGTAAAAGCTGCTCAGCTCCAAAAAGAGTCTTGGTAGCTTACAAAATATCAAGTGTACAGTTAAAACACAGTTCAAAATATAATTGCTCAGACAAGACATCAACAATAAAAGTCAGAAAATAAGACAGGGGCTCCAGAAGTATTCTAAACCCAGGATTT
Source organism: Pareas carinatus (assembly GCA_032468095.1). NCBI lineage: Eukaryota > Metazoa > Chordata > Lepidosauria > Squamata > Pareidae > Pareas > Pareas carinatus. Next base: position 203,488 of record JANHFO010002096.1, read on the forward strand.
AAACTCTAAACCCTGGAACTAAATAAAGCCAAGACTAAATTGGGATTTGCACCTGGGCAACCTCCATTCTTGATCCAGATTCCATATTGGTTTAGGGCAGGGCTTTTTAATCTCAAGAACTTTTAAGGAGTGTTGACTGCAACTCCCAGAATTTCCCAGCCAGCATGGGAAATTCTGGAAGTTTGCCTATCTCTAAAGTTGCTGAGGTTGAGAAACACTAGTAAATGGATTTCATACAAGAGCCAACATTTCCAAAGAACTTAGCACTTAGATGGTCACTGCCCCAACCCATACCACAATTTCCTATAATGCAGCTATGTAGTATAATATCTTAGGTGTTTGAGAAGGAGTAGGGAGACCAGATTCAACTCCACGACTATCTATAGAACTTTAGTGGATCACTTTGGAACCATTATCATCTTCTTCAGTTTCATCCTCCTCACAGGTTGGTTGTTTGGAAGGAAAATGAGAGGAGGTGTAGGAAATGTGGCAGAACCTGAAGAGAAATCCATCTAGAGTCACTACACAGTCACAGACTAAATCTAACCCCTCTGAAATACAATGACCCTTATCTAGTGCCAAAATAGTGCTATCCTTTAGTTGAGTATATTCCTATGCATAGAAATGAGTAGTAATAAATCAATTTAATTACAACTTTCCATGTGGTCCTGGTCTTTCAAGCCTGACAGAAGAGATCCTTATGAGCCATAAGGATGACTCCTATGAGTAAGCATTTTTCTCACTTTTCTGGTTTATTTGAAACCGTCAAAGCTGGACTTTCTTTTGAGGGGGGGGCAAAATGTGGGATTGTGAATGGTCTGATTTTCTATTTGCTTTTCCCCTGTATCACCAGGCTTTCCACTTTGTAGATGCAAGCGTGTTCTTGTCCGTAATCAAGATGGCAAGGTGCAGGACTTTACACAGATGCTACCTATAGCTTTGCTACGCCTCCCTCTCCCCTGAAATGCCCTTGGATGAATATGCAAACAATTATTGCTCCAACCTCATTGGCTTAATTTTCTCTGCTTAAAACATTAGCAGTCTTCCCTCAATTCTTACTTCACCTCATTACTCAGACTTTGGCCCTAAACAAGCTATAACTCCCCCAGCACCATACTTACCCATACACACACTTTATACAATAGCCTGTCATGTTATTCAACCAATATGACAGCTGTAGAGACTTTTTCACAGACACAGGAAAAGGGCATCTTCATAGCACTGTGACTTCTATGTTCAAAGTCTCTCCTCTTCTTTCTCTTCTCCCCCTCCTTCTGCTTCTTCCTTTGCAAATCGTTGAAAAGGTACATCAGTTGTAAACACGGATGGAGCCGGTCTAAACAAACTTTCTTTTTTCTTTTTCCTATAGAGTTGGGACAAGAGGATTTTTGTTACTGTAAGAGTGGTGAAGGTCAGAGGGCAATCCCACTTTGATTCTCAGGAGAGACAGCTGGATGACTCGTGATGCCTCTGTCTGATTTCAGGGTTTGAGGCCAGGAGAGGAGAAAAAACGATCAAAGGCCATCTTGAAACTGGTTTGGGAGAGATCAGGAAGGTGAGAGGAAGGAAATACGTTGACTGGCTGGAAGTATTTTCTGCACAACCAGGATGTCTCTTTCTACTGTTATCATACCAATACAAGAACAGGACAGGACGGGGATATGACACTGAGAAAGACTGCAGCTAGAATTATATGCCCGAAGCTAAGCCCCCTTCCTTTTTTTTTTAACCTGCAGGCATGGATCACATGGTTGTGGCCACCATGACTTTTGTAACCCCACTTTGCAAACACCGCTTATAGAATAAGAACAATTTGCTGGATGTTTCATATTTGATTATAGTCTGTATTGTCATCCAATGTATTTCCAAATGCCAGTTTTGTCTGATATTTTTGGATATTTTTCCTGTTTTTGTAGGCAGCTATATGTGGAATCCCACCAAGACAAACAACCAAATACATCAGTTCACATCAATTATGCTTTGTCTCAACAGGTCAAGGAAAACCGTGTCAGATGCTGCTCAGAATTAGCAGATGGGTTTTCATAATCTTGTAAAAGACCTGGAGTAGTAAGATTTGTAGTGATCCACTTCCCAATGGTGTTTTTGACTGCTGGAACTATATTTGTCCTTGTCTTCCCCAATGCAAGTCTATAGTTCGTTTTGTTTTGTTTTTTCCCTGCTTTTCCTTCTTGCCTAACACCATTATGTAAACTGTCTAGACTTTCTTTAATGATTAAGGCAGCATGCATAAAACAAAGAAATTGTTAGCCATCTCTGCAATAGCTTTTTTTGGTTAGAAATGGGTCAGCTCTATGCTTGATGCATTTTGTTCTACAATGAATTAATAAATTCATTAATAAATTCAGCATGTACCACATTCTTCTGGAATTTGTTACAATGGGTTTTTTCACGGTATGGGTAATCCTTGACTTATGACCGTTTGTTCAGCAACCTTTCGCAATTACAACGCAGCTGAACATTGAACCCCATTCGGCGTTCCAACCATTGCAACTCAGCACCCCTGTGGTCATATGATCAAAATTCAGGCACTTGGCAGCGTACCTGCCATTACAACCACAGAAGAGCTGCAACTACACACACACATACACACACACACCATAGGCTGGGCCCACATAGCTAGGCCCACTGACATGCAGAAACCTGCTACAGGTTATTAGGCCTTGGCTGGCTAAGCCCACCTATGCACAGGCCTCTCCACTTCCACCCAGCCACATCACTCTCAAGATTTCTGGGCCTTCTCCCTGTCCCACAAGGCCGGGATCCCCGTTCCCTGCAGCTGGTGATGGGCATGTTCAGCCAATGCAAGGCACGGCTAGAAAGCTAGCAAAGGCAATCTTCCTCAAAGCTAGTTAGGAACAGGAGCTTTGATACTGCGCATACACCCCCACAACCCCACACAGGCACACAAATCAAACAACCCCCCCCCACATGGTGGTACAACTTCAACACCATATTTTAAAGATTGGTAATGCCAGGAGTCTACAGAGGGTTAGGTTAGGTTAACTCTTATTTTGACCTGGTGCTCTGATTCTAGGCTTCAGCTAGAATCATGATCTCAATGCTAGTAATCAACTTCATGATATAAGCTATGAAAACTCTCTAATCAGAAACATACAGCAATGGAGTTGGTTTGACCTCTGCATAATGCTTATAAAATACCAGACAACCCCCGTAACCTATTTTGACGTTGTTTCAGAGATATTTCCTTATCTAAACAGAAAAACAGAATGACCACAGGCAGGCAAAAAGCAGTAACAGCGGGAGCAACTTCCAATTTTCTGCCAGTTTCCCCACTGACTTTCCTTGCAGAAAGCTGGCAGAGAGCATTGAAAATGACAATCAAAAGATCATGGCTGGTAGCGGCCATGTAGTGGTCACAGATTTGTCGAGTTTCAGTCTCACAGGTCCTGGATTTTAGACAACTCTGTAAGTTAGTCCATTTGAAGTATTTTGATTCAAAAACAGTTGCTTTATTATACACCGTTTTGCCCAAGTGAAGGTTACAAATGATCAAATAGATATGAGAGTATGTATAGGAGCGTGAAATATGGCAGGTCATCTGACTTCAGGGAACAGAACAAAGCTTGAAAATCCCATGCATTTCTTATAGAAAACAATAATGTCTGAAGTGTGTGTGTGTGTACTGTATATGTGTATATATACAATGTTTCCTCGAAAATAAGACCGGATCTTATATTATTTTTTGTTCAAAAAAAATGCATTAGAACTTATTTTCCAGTTAGATCTTATTTCAGGACAAATACAGTAATAAACGTGTCTGTCTGGATGACGATCTTAACTGGGGCTTATTTTGGAGGTAGGGCTTATACTACGAGCATCCTGAAAAATCATGCTAGGGCTTATTTTCTGGTTAGGTCTTATTTTGGGGAAAACGGGGTATGTGTATGTGTGTGTATGTATGAGTGTGTATATATACCTATACATATAGATGTACACATACACATATATGAATAAATGAACAAATGAATGAATATTTGTAGCTAAAGCTTGAACTGTGGTTTCAAGGAAATACCACGAACCTCCCATCAACACTGACAGGGCAAGCCACTAGTATATAAAAATAAGAGCAATCCCCACCTGCTTCTAGCACTGATGATGTTACTTACTTTGGTAAGGAAACATTTGCAAGAAAACCACCAAGTTCAGAAAGCATCATGGATCCTACATATAGAGAGAGATTACCAAAAGGGAAAAAAATAAAATGAATGTTAGGGCAATAAATGGGACGCAAAACCAATGGGACTCTCCTCCCAAAAAGATATCAAGATAAATTTATTCTACTGTGCTTTGCTTCTCCGGGTTTCAAATTGCTGGCATTTCACAGTTCTTCCCATTCTGATTCTACTTTGTTTTAACTCCAGGAATGAGAGAGTAGGTAAGAATCATTTCTTGGCTTTTAATATATTCTGTCTTTTCCTAAGACTGACATCTTAGAAACATTGTAAATTATCAGATGATTATTAACAGAGTCTATGTCTGCAGTTTTGCAATTTAAGGGATTTCAGGAAGGTGAAGCCTCTTCCGTCCTGGGCCTAATAAAATCTATGGGGAGCAGCAGTAAAACCTAATAAAGGCTGTTTTTCTTTTAGACTTCTATGTAGAAAAATTTATCCCAGAATTGTTTCACTAAACAATTTTGTCAAAAAATAATATTTTCAAATCTATGGGAAAAGTTTATAATTTATATGTATATACATATTTATATAATTTATATTCATATATATATGAATTCATATATATACACATACATACATACATACACATACACACATATATATACATATTTATATAATTTATATTCATATATATGTGTGTGTGTGTGTGTGTTAGATATTTTTATGTCTAGGTGTGTTCGGTCTTCTCTACCTGTGAAAATCTATGAAAATAAATACACACACGCATACATATGAAGCAATTCTTAAATGAATATATAATTGTACATCTGCTGTTTTTGTTTTATCTACTAATGTGCAACAGCACTTGCACTAAAATACAGGACATTGGAAGATGTGACAGAAGTGATGTAATGCTAAAGCATTTCATTACACATGCAGTCCAGCTCTTCTTCCCAGAAATGATTTATTATATTTTGTCAATCTGGTTCTTATGTGCCCACATCATTTTTAACATCATTTTTCTTCTGGACATCTTTACTTTTTTACAAAACCAAATCATAATAAGAGTCCAGGCAGGGAAGTTGGCAGTTTACAAATAATGTTGCCAATATATAAATATAACATGGGAAGGAAACAAATGTTGGATATATGAGAGGCTAGCTAAATGGTTAAAAAAACATGGCTTTCCTCCTATCCAACTGACTCATACAATACATGTACCCTGCCAGCTAAGGAGTGTGAGTTAGAATCATCTGACTTTCAAGGGAGGGATGAACATCCGATAACGGTCATGGTTGAAGAAGAAAAGGCTGCCGGAATCTAAATTCAAGAGAAAAGACTGAGGAGGGTCCAAATATCCCAAAGAACTCCATATTACAGCTGGCAAGTCAACCTATAATACAGGCAGGAGCAGTCCCAGAAAATCAGCTAGCAGGTCAGCTCCAGGAGGTCAATATAGACAGGGCCCAGCAAGCCAGGTTAAAAAAAGGAAAGGTATGGTGCATGGTTGCAGCCACCATGTTGAAAATTTTTAACCCCTTCCCTGCAGACAAGGAGAGAAACTTGGCTGGGGGAATCAGTTAGCAGCAAGAGGAACCAAAGCAGAGGTAGTTAGGAGTTAACCAGATACTTGTTGGAAGAAATAAGAACAAACTCCATCTACAGATCACAAACTGGAGCAGCACTAAGGGCAGCAAAACACATAGATGAGGAGCAACAAATGTACTCCCATACTAGAAACTATCTCAGTCAAGGGCAGTCAATCTCCCCAGCACTAATTCCATGTTGACAACTCCAGCAGATCTCGATAACCTTTAAGAAGCTCTAGCTTGATAGTATAACTAGAAAGGAAGCCAGAGAAAATGAACAAGGTGATTAATAAACGTGGGACTTTTGCATTCTTCGGGAGATACAGCTCTGATGCCATCCAACAAAAGAAAAAATGGAATGACACAGAAAGACAGGCAGGACACCCAAAATTCCTTGCATAAGGCAAGATGTTTTGTGCAGTGAAGATCTCATCTAGAAGTACTCAGTCTTTCAGAATCAGCATACAGGAGGTCCACACAACTGCCTAAATTATTTGGATGGCTAGGGGTTTTATCATTTGGGCCAATCAAGAGGAAGGAAAATGGAACATCAATAAAAAG
>JANHFO010002096.1:247692-261587 GCA_032468095.1 Pareas carinatus
TAATGAGTCTATCTCATATATTAGTTTCACCTTTTAAGTTGCATTACTGAAATAAATGAACTTTTGCACAATATTCTGATTTTTTGAGTTTCATCTGTACATTGTTGAAAGCAATCTTTCAAATTTATTTCCAAACTTCCAGAAGTTTCCAATAGGTGCAGCAGTGATGAGATGACTGTTAAATGAGGCAGGTATGGAACTGTGGAGCACTTTCCCCATTTAAAAAAATAAGTATAGCACATTTACTAAAGGCATTTATTTTTCTATTCCTTCCTCCCTCCTTAAAAAAAGTATGCTGAGATTTAGCAGTACAACTTTGCAGAGTTCCAGTAGGAATGGGAAAATTCATTTTCCTTGTACTTTTTCCAGTTTTGCTTGAAATTGCAGCATCTTGGGCACAATCTGCTTTCACTGTGAGTTTTGTGCATATTATACCAATAGAAAAAGTAGAATTCCAGAGAAATTCATTCCTCTGCTACCCAGAAAAAAGTTTTTAAAGAAAGCATCTTTTTCACATGCAGCATTTTGCGGAGAAGATTTACAGTGTAAGTGATAAGAGTGGTATTTCTTGCCTTAGAACAGCTGTCTTGCTTGCTTAGATCTTCAGAGAGTGTTTTTCTGAAAATTTAATGTTTGTGTTTTAATGTTCATTTTTTGTTTAGGTATCAGCGGTTCTCAAAGATGCTGGTGTTAACAATTTGACTATCCAGGTGGAAAAAGAAGCTTATTTTCAGCATATGTCTGGCCTCAGTACAGGGTTCCATGATGTTCTTGCAATGACAAAACAAATGGAATCCATGAAGTACTACAAAGATGGTACTTACATCATGTAATTTGGAGTTCACCTCTTTGGATTTCACTATCTTCATTATTTCATCAAGACAATTTGCACATAAATACATATGGATTTTTAGACAACTGTTATATAACTTTAAAACCAGATCAAGAGGCTTATAAAAATGTGGGACACCTCGGGCATATGCTGTATATGTGGAAATAATGACAATGTAAAATATTGTATTTGGTGTCTTATTAAACAGATTTTGCTATATGAATGTGGATGAGCACAAATGTATTGTACACTTTCCCCAAAGAGGAATAATGAACATGTCTCTTCCATTGCAACCTAGAATTGTTTTCATAAGCTTTGAAAAGGAAATTAGCAGACTCCATAAAAAAGGGATGTCTTCAAAATTATTTTAAAGCTTTGCTGCTGTATGTGTATTTACACACTGAGTGCAAATATTTTTAAGAACATTAGATACAAATGTACATTTTTATATTAATTCCATTTCTGTATACAATCCTATTTTCTAAGTACAGCTTTTTTAAATGAAGGAAAATAGATTCTGCTATATAAATACTGTCAGGTGAATTCATTTTTTTAGAAGGAAAAAACCTTGGTAACCACAAATCAGGGAGGGAAAAACCTTTTTGTGTGTGTGTCTGCACTTCTGTGTTTTTAGTTTGAACCACTGTGTAAAATAAATAACTTTATAATTTTTATAAGTATCTACTGAAATTATTGCATAAACTACAGGCTTACAACTAGAAAAATTCAGTGACAATTGAGTTTTCTTCCTTGAGTTACTTGTCCTGGTTATAGTAATCAAGGTAGGAAATGACACCATTTTCTACAGAATTTTAAGGAGCTATGAAGTGCCTCTAAAATGACATAGAATATTTAGACAAGTTCAATACCTGCTATGGCATCATTTATTAAAACAAACAGAATAGGTGATGGTGAGTTTGGAAAGAAAACGCAGGACTGAAGGATTTTTCTTCATTTCAGATGTAAGAAGAATGAAATCATTAAGGGATAAATTTCCATTAAATGTCATTGACCCTTTCAGCATTTCAAATAATGGAGACAATTGTCTATATGTATCAGTAAAAAATTGTCCTTAAATATGCCTTTTTAAGATAAAGAATCATTTTTCTGCTTAATATGATGCAGCCTGTCTTGCCCACGATTCTAGAACTATGAACATTGAACAAATATTTAGATAACATTATGTCTGTGTATTATCTGCTTGTATTATAAGCATTTGAATGCCAAAAGAAGATAAAGGTATTTGGCACAATCCTGCACTTTTAAGTTTCATTCTGTGTAAAAATGCAAAGTATAAGAGTTAAATGAATGTGAGAAATGTAAATAAAGTTTATCAGAGTCTTACACAATATTTTGGTAAACTGAGTAAAATATTAGCCAAGCCATTACAACAGATGCCACCATCCAACAAACATGATTCACCACCACCACATCCTTAGCACAGTTGGACCTGAATGAGAAGAAATCCAAGGGATGTTGGCTAGGCTGGAAAGTTAAGTGTCTTAGAAGAAAGCATTGACAAACCACTTTCATGTTGCTGTTAATAAAACTACGTGAATACTTCTATATAGTTACAAGAAATCAAGCTTAATTTGGAGAAATCTTGATCAGCATAGATTGTATCCAGGATAAAAACCTCAAAACAATCATTGCTTGTTTCTACTCAGACTAGAGCTAGTGTTTTGTCTGAGTATATTCTTCAACAGTTTTATTATTAAAATTTTGTGAAGATTTTTATCCTCAGTCACATTTTCCTTTATGTGTTGGCCATACACAAGACCCATGGAGGTTTTACATAGCCTGGTATTCCCCCACAACTACAACTCTCATCAGCCAATATAACCATTGCTTATAGGAAACAAATAACTGCTTCAATAGCTCCATAAAAGCAATAGCAGCTTAACGACATGAAATCAGGTGTCATTCCTTGACAATATGGCAGCATATTAACTACCTAAGGCTTTGAATGTTCCTAAATTTTGAATCCTATCTTCACCTGGGAATAAGCCAGCTTGAAATTTACTTCTGAGGAGGCATTCCTGGGATTGTGCTATTTTGTTACCTGGAGACATTACATACCATTAGATTTTAGCAGGACAATTCGTTTTCAATCACACAAAAACATATATAATAGTAAAGGTTATCAAGAAGTTACTCATCAATAAAATTTATATCTGCCTTCTATAGATTTTGGTATGAGGGTATAAAGTATGTGTTAGTTTGCTACCATACTTTCACCATTCAAGTAGAAGAAACTTAAGATGCTCAATGTGTTTCATGTGAAGCTTGCAACTGATCCAGTAGCTTATCTCTCAGCTTAAAATGCAATCTTGCGGAGGCAGTAAAATTCCTGGCTTTTGTTTATGAGTAACCTCTACGTAAAACGCTACTAATAAGACATTGGGAGAAGCCATCTTTTCCTCTTTTTCAATCTACATTTTAACATCTCCATGACCAGCAGTGTTCAACAGATGCACTTGCTCAGCACAGATGTGCAATCATGGAGATTCTATGGGTATTTGATCGTCAGTTATGCTCATTTAAACTCAGGGACCTAATCGGGAATTGGGACAAGAGATACCAGTTGTACTTAGGATGATGCACTTCAATGTACTGGTTTATTAAGATACACCAAATTTCAAACTCTGGCACGTACGATGATCGTAAATAAAACAGACCTGGTGTTTTAATCATTTAAAAAAGCACATATTTGTCGGCTGTGATATATTGTTTGCATTCGAGGAACAGCTGATCTCCCCTAAAATGTTAACGCATGCTTAAACGTAATTTAAGTTCTCAAAGTGATGGTCGATCCCAACTTTCACCGATATGATAATTACCTCTTCTTTCCGAGCTGAGCACTAAACTGAAGGACCTGGGACCCAACCTGCCACTCCTCCCCTCTTAACCACGCCTCTTTTTTCGAACTCTTGGAGGAATCGGCCTTCCGTAGTCTTAGAAACGCATTTAGAATAGAACACCGAGCGTCCAATGGAAAGAGGCGGAAACTGAAAGGCAGCCAATGGGCGCAGCCTGGTGCGAGTTTTAAACTTGCAGCGGTCAGGCCAGGGGGGCTATCCGACTCGTGCGTAGCAGTAATCGGCTGCCTGCTGGTCTTGGGCGAGAAAGGGAGCGATTCGGAGCAGACCGGTCGTGAGGATCTAGGAAGTCAGCCTAGGCCATGGCTTTGCGGGTCACCCGGGTATGGAGGAATTTGACGGGGGGCATCTTTAAGCCGAGATTGCGCGTTACGTTTTGCAGGAGCCCGGCGGCCATTAACGCCGAACCTTCTACCTGACTTAACAGGAGGGGACACCCTTTGAGCATCGTGGGGCTTGCTTCTAAACAAACGTGCACAAAGAGCAGTTGTGCTAGCTTTGTCGGCGATGAAGGGTGCAGAAATGGGGCGAGTGATATGGCGGTGTAACAAATACCCCGCCGTGTCTCTTTGAGGTCGTTCTTCTCGTTTTTTCTAAACCTGTAGTTAAGTGGGGAAAATCCAGGCAGCCTGGGGCGGGTGGGGAAAGCCTCATCTCGCCTTGTTAAATGCATTTAATTGAATCCTGTTCCTAAAGCACAACTGGGATTTTTTTTTTCCCTAGAGCTACTTGAAAGGGTAATGTGAAGTTTTCCTTCCCAATTTATAATGCTGTATTTCTGAATGTTCTGTCACTTAAATTTATTTATTTTTTGGGTAGAACATGAAGCTCAATGGTGAGAACAAAACCAAGCCTGCAATGGCCCTCAGTAAGCGAGGTGCTGCTGCCAACAAGCCAACTTTGAGGCCTAGGACTGCTTTGGGAGACATTGGCAACAAAGCGTGTGAGCCACAGTCCAAAGACGCAGGGAAAAAGGTAATCCCTTCTTTGCCTGTTCTTTATCCAAAAATATAGTAGGAGTTAGGAATACCCATAGTCCTGCTTATTCCTATCTTTTGTTTTTTTTCCTTCCCACATCACTTCCCCCGCTTAGGAAATGTCGAAGCCGACAGCCATTGTGAAAGTGACTATTCGGAAAACTACAAAACCTACTACTGAAAAACCAAATGAACCTGTGAAAGAAGAAAAGCTAATTCCAGAACCTGTTAAGGTATTAAATAGTTTGTAAATAAGTGCTTAAGGATCATGGGTATTTAGCAGCAAAGACTTGTATTTATATTTGTAACCTGTAGTCACTTGTAGGCTGCAAGCATGAGGTTTAGAATTTTTATCTACCTTTGATAGGTTGCAATTTCAAACTTATTTTTAGGCCCTGTATATAGGTTACAAAATTTCAAATGACCTCTAGATGGCAGTGAAGCGATATGTTAAACTTGATCCAGCTATGAGAGGCAAAACATCTGGCTAAGATTCTACTTTTGATTCTGGTTTAAGAAGGTATTCCTAATTATCTAATAACAGCAACCTTTTATTAATATGAATTTTATTCTGGACTATTTCTATGGTGATTTCATGGAAGGTTTTATTTTATCTTCTTACATTTTTAAGTCACTTGATGCTGGTTGAAACATGTAAGGTACTTCATCTTAATCTAAAATCAAGAAGTCAATTGATTTGCTCATAATCAAGTGCCACTTTGGATAGTGAGATTGGTAGCATGTAAATTTAATAAATGTAAAAATTATATAACGTACCAAGCTACTTTTCTTAGGAGATGTCATCAATACAGTATTTTTCCAAATGCAATATCCTAATTATACAAAATGCCTCTTGTAAATGTATTGTATAATACATCTAGTCAGAACTGCTGCTTTTTCTCCTGCAGTATTACATTTTTTAATTCACTGCATAATTAGGGCAGAGCCAATTTTAGCATCTCTGCCCTTCAGTCTTTTGAAGGATTCACCTTTTAATTTACCTCGGATCTACAACTGTACTTTAGCCCCTTACTTGGTATAAAGTCAGGCTTAATATTAACAATAAAACATGGATAACCAGCAGATCTTTCATATTTGCATGCCTATAAGCAACATCATTGAACCAACTAATGAATTTAATTATATCTAAAATCATGCAACTGGAAGAACATAGGTGAAACATCCACAGGAAATGGTTGTAACTTCTATCTGTGAAACGCAAATAAATGCATCCTTAGGGACAGCCTTTTTCTAACACAAATCTATGGGTCCCCCCCCAAGAAATGCTCTGAATTAAGCAAAAGTGCACTACATAATTTTTTAATATTGTGTGTTAAGTACTAAATAAAGGTAATATCTTTCCCATAGTTGGAGTCTCTATCCCCAAGCCCCATGGAAACATCTGGTTGTGCTCCAGCAGAGGACGTATTATGCCAGGCTTTCTCAGATGTACTGCTTGAAGTGAAAGATGTAGATACAGATGATGCTTCTGATCCAAACCTCTGCAGTGAATATGTGAAGGACATCTACAACTACTTGAAAGTTCTTGAGGTTGGTTTAAAGAGCTAATCAGGCCTGGCATATGACCCTGAAATTAAAACTACCTTGTAAGGTATTTTATTACAAGTGCTGGACTGCTGTTGGTAATTTTTACCATATCTAGCACGGTTTTTGAAGTATCACTAAACATGTAAACTGGGAATAATTTTTTAAATCTTGGTTTACCTGTAGTTTGAATAAACAAGTAGCTATGTTAAATGTTATTAGATATTAAGCTGTTGAGCTAATATTAATCACAGTAAGCCATATGTTTGAAAGTGCAAGATGGCAGCTTGTTCTAAAATTCGGATGATTTAACTAGGGAAAGCTAAGAATCTTCTCCCTTCATATTGGGAAATATATCTAACCAATTAAAATGGACAATGACAGAACATAATTATAGAGGTGGAAATGTATAATTTAACATACTGCATGTTTCTGCTCCTTATAGGGTCAGCAATCAGTGAGAGCAAACTACTTGGCAGGTCAGGAAATTACTGGAAATATGCGGGCCATCCTAATTGACTGGCTTGTGCAGGTTCAGATGAAATTCAAACTCTTGCAAGAGACCATGTACATGACTGTTGCCATAATAGATCGATTTCTGCAGGTAAGGAAAACTGGTCAAAGAGCTCCTTCCAAATGTGAACAAAGGGAATAATGGGAGCTCTCCACTGATTTTTAGCTTGCTTAAGTAATGTGGTTACTTTGAAGTCAAGAGATGTTAGACATTTCCATTGTATAAGCCAGTGGTGGGCAGAACTCGGCCTTCTCTGTGGGCACACACTGCATCGCCCCAGCACAGATTTCTTTATTAGAAGGCCAGAGGGACGTGGGACTCCCCTCCCCCTCTCCACACATGCCTGGGGGCATTTCTGAGATCACCCGCCCCTCTGGCCAGCAACCCAATTGAAGCGCTTCCTTCCTCTCCTGTCTGGAGTAAGGCGGGTGGCTCAAATGCGACACAGAGTCTGTGGAGAAAGTGAGAGAGGATAGGAACATAGCTCACAGCGAGTCGCAGAAGTCGGAGGAGGCTGCCGGGAGGCCCATGGCAGTGGGTGTGGGGGTTTGTTGATAGCCATTGGGAGGGTGCTGATGGCAGCCCCACAGGGAGTCATTGATGGCAGAGGGTCGATGGCCGGGGGGGGGCAGGGGAGCATGTTGCCTTGTTGGCACTTTGCGATAAATAACTGGCTTTTGGGTTGCAGTTTGGCCACTTGATCTCTAAAAGGTCCGCCATCACTGGTATAAGCCTTTCTCTTTAGTAGTTTGGACCAGCAGCAGCATTTTTTCTATTAATCACTATTACCAGGAGGTGTACAATATATACATCTACATTTTTTCTGCAATCAACTTACATGTATCAAGCCAATGAACATAAGAAACTGACCAATGGATAGAGGTAGTCCTCAATTTACAACTGCAATTTGGACCAGGATTTACATTGCTAAGCAAGGCAGTTATTTTAATCCTGCCTGACTTTATAACTTTTTTTGCCACAGTTATTAAGTGAAACACTTGTAGGAGTAGGCAGATCTTGGAGGGTGGAGAGGAGAGTTAAATGAGCCTACAGTTGTTATGTTCCCACAATCTAAATCCAAATTCTTGAATTCTGTTGACCCTTATCTGCCACCAGATAAGTGTTGAATTTTAGTTGACTAGATTCTTGTGTATAGACTTGAGTAATAAATCTGAACTGCAACCTTAATGTATGGTTCTGATTCTTTGCACCTGATAATGCTGCAGTTAAAATCGCACTTTTTAAGCAAATCTGGCTTCCTCTATTGACTTTGCTTGTCAGAAGCCAGCTGGAAAGGTTTCAAATGGTGATCGCATGACCCCCAGGATACTGCAATTATCATAAAAACATGCCAGTTGCTAAGCACCTGATTTTTGACTATATGACTGGGGGTACTGTGATGGTCATAAGAGCAGGGACAGGTCAGTCTTAGTCATTTTTTTCAATGCCATAGTAACTTTGGTCGCTAAATAAATGATGGTGAGTTGAGGACTGACTGTACATATACTCTAAACTTGTTCTGCAATTAACCTAGATGTATATCCAATGACAATGAGTGGCCTGATCAATGAATGAGACAGCATCACCATTATTTTTCAAAATTTCAAAATGTTTTAAAAATAATTGATGGGAATTCTCTCTTACAGAATAACCAAGTAGACAAGAAGATGCTACAACTGGTTGGTATAACAGCCATGTTCATTGCTAGCAAATATGAAGAAATGTTTCCACCAGAAATTGGTGACTTTGCCTTTGTGACAGATCATACTTATACCAACCTACAAATCAGGCAAATGGAAATGAAAATCTTAAGATCACTGGATTTTAAACTTGGTCGCCCTCTTCCGCTGCACTTCCTAAGGAGGGCATCAAAAATTGGAGAGGTTAGGCTCCTTTAAATGTTGAAACTGCAATGTATCTTCTTCCTAATAAATTGTCTATTTTTCTATGAGCTATCATTTTGATATAAATAGAATTCAAACATATATGCAGTTAGAGAAAATAACAATGTGTAATGAAAGACTTATTTCTTAATGAGATTTGTAGGACAATGAAGATAACATCTTTATTCTGATCATTTTAGGCAGGTATAAATCAGCATGGATTGGCAAAATATCTGATGGAACTTGCACTGGTGGATTATGAAATGGTACATTATCCTCCCTCCCAGATTGCAGCTGCAGCATTTTGCTTATCTACTAAAGTTCTGGAAGAGGGAGAATGGGTAAGCCACAGAACCCTAATTTAACAAAGTATAAATATTTCAGATAGTCCTTATTTAGCGACTGTTTTAATGACCACCACATTTAAGAAAGCAACTTTGTGATCAGCCCTCACATTTATGACCTTTGTAGATCTGTAAAACAGGAAAACTGAACTAATATCATAGGTGGTTTCACTTAGCAACCAAGCTGCTGATCCCAACTAGTCCTTAAAGTAATGTCTGTTGTTCAGGAGTTACTGAAGCAGATTAGCATGATGGAAAAATTGAATTGGAAAGTTATAGCTCACTTTTTCTCTGCTATAAATCCAGATCTGTAAGAAAAAGATTACTTGATTTTGAACATACCCATCGTGTATTGAGTACTTAAAATTTTCAGTGTGCTATTAAAGGGCTCTCAAAAAAGAAAAGCTTCATGGAAACCAGCTCTTTGGAAAATCAGAAGGTCTTCAAAATGTTTAATTTATAAATTTACCTCTTGCCTTTAGACACCAATTCTTCAACACTACATGTATTACACTGAAGACGTTCTTATTCCTGTTATGCAGCATATGGCAAAGAATGTGATGTTGGTAAACCGGGGCCTTACAAAGCACATGGTAAATGTATCCACTTGCTTACTTGTACTTACCCATACTTAAAAAGCACAAATCTGAATCATGAATAAATCCTAGGAAAGGCTGTGAATTAAATAGTCTCATGGGGCTGGGATAGGCCTTTAGAGCAGAGGTCTCCATTTGTTAGCTGAGGAATTCTGGGAGTTGAAGTCCACAAGCCTTAAAGGGACCAAGGTTGGAGACCTCTGCTTTAGAGCATCAAATCCAATTACTTGCTCAGTGTAAGAATCAAAATCAAAATTCCACTATATGGCTGCCTATCCTTTGCCTGAGGAGTAAAAAGGAGAACCTGCCATCTCTTTAATTCCACTGTCCTCTATTAAGAAAGCTTTTGCCAAAAGTACGTTGGCTAAACAAAGTAACAGTCACTTTGTAATTTATAGCAACTACTGCAATGCGTAGGGAAATGTAATATGTCATGAACACCAGTTTACCTGCAGACGGCTTTCCCTGGAACCCTCAAGTGTCCCTGTCACTCACAATATCTTTATTCGCACAAATCTAAGGCCCAAATGTCTCCATAGGCATTCTGAGAAAATAAAAAGTATTTCATTATTTGAAAGTGCCCCATCTGAACAGAAAACAAAGATACAATAGGCAGAGGGGGAGTGTGCAAAAAAGATATTTTCCTCAAAATTTTGAACAAACCACTTTGCCTCAGAGGACCAATGGGTCATTAGAACAAAACCCCAGAGTGCTTTGGTTGTTCTGTGTTTTAGACAAAATACCATCCGAATGGAATGAGTAGAGTAAGACCTAGTATGTATTGCTTCCTCTCAGTGGTTTCCAGGGTAGCTATTATCTCAGCTTCCCAGTTTTCACAGCACAAATTTCTTTTTCTTTGATCATCACTTTGATCACTGCCGAAGAATCCACCTTGGCATATCCCACAAAATTTCCTGTCTGGATTGTCCCTGCACCCATGCTTCTTTGCTGCCATTAATGCTCTTGCCCTTTCCCACACTCTTCAATAGCAATAGCAGTTAGACTTATATACCGCTTCACCGTGCTCTATAGCCTTCTCTAAGCGGTTTACAGAAATCAGCATATAGCCCCCAACAATCGGTCCTCCTTTGACCGACCTCGGAAGGATGGAAAGCTGAGTCAACCTTGAGCTAGTGGGACTCGGACTGCTGAACTTACTAGCAGCCAACTGTTAACAGAAGTAGAATGCAGTACTGCACTCTAACCACTACGCCACTACAGCTTTTTCTATCCCCAGCTTTCTAAATCACTTCTGCCTGGAGGAACCACACATTGTCCCAAGCTTGGCCAAAATGTCTCAGGGCACGTGTTATCTTCTTTCAAACATAGAGCACCCCCAAAACAGCTCCCTAGTGGGAAAACAATCTAAGTAGTGGGCTGTCTTTTTTTTCCTTCTGGAGAATGAGCATGATAAGTTCTCTTCCTTGTGGCAGCCATTTTGTATCTACTATGTTAGTCATTCCATAACCACTCATAATACATTCTCAGGATTTTTAATTGTGTTCTCTGATTCCTAGGACTTTTTTGTATAATGTAGCAATACAGTTTTATCTATCAAATATTTAAGCAATGATGATTATGTAGCTCATATTGTTGTTATATATTCCTCAATAGAGGTAGTTTAATAGCTATCTGATACATGGGCCACCTTAGAAATTCAGTAAAATATGTTGATCACATTTTGCCTTAGAACAAAATATTCCATAATAAATTACATCTTTCTCTCTAGACTATCAAAAACAAATATGCCAGCACCAAGAATGCCAAGATTAGCAACCTTCCCGCATTGAATTCTGCAGTTGTACGGGATCTGGCTAAACCGTTGTTGAAATAAATATAATTTAACTGTTTTTTGGACAAAGTTGACACCATGTGTCAATGTTGTGTGTATATAATATATTCCCTTAAAGTTTTTAATAAACTTCCTTACTTTTACTTCAGTTGTTGTCATGGTCTACTTTAACTTAAACATTTCTTTTGTCAGATATTAAGCCTAAAATAAAACTAGGATATTGGAAGCTTATGCCTATATAATCTCTTGAATGTAGACCAGCAAACAGGAAAAAGATCTCTTGTTTGTTTTCTCAGAGATTTTTCATTATGTGTATTCTGAAGTAATAAAAGTTTAAAAGGTCATTCCTATTTACTAGTAAATACATAAAATGGATAAGATATTAAATGTTCTGTGTTTAGAAGTACAGCAACATCAAGAAATTGCCATATGAAACTTGTCTTTCAGAAGTTAATTTGTCCAATTTGAATATGACTATCAGAACTAGTAAAAATGGTGATTGTACCTCAGATTCAATAAATGATGTATCATATTCTTAATATGTAAGTTATATTTTGGGTTTATATATAGCATATTTTTTAATAAGGAAACCGATTTTTACTATGAAGAAGCTTAATGATGTACAGCATTTTAAATGTAAGAAAAATGTTTACCAAAACCTGGGAAATATTTTCTGTATTTAATAAACTTTGTATCTAGTTGGGATATCTGAAAGGTTTCTTCTTGGCTATCAAAGTTTTCACACCCTGAAATGGACATTTTTATTTCTGATGAATCATAGCTGTAATGAACTTTTCCACAACTCTATTTGCATCATTGCCAGTGATACTCTTTGTAGCTCTTTCAATAACTCTTGTCAATATAATGGAATGTAGAATATTAAATATATATCAAAAGTATGTAGGTTTTTGCTTTCGGTTAAGTTTAGCATACCTATGCTCCAAATAAACCATATTTATGAAGGAATCTGAGTCCAGTCATTAGGATGATAAAATGATGTCTGACCCTCTTCAGGGTGTTTATTAAGTACAGTTTTCAGACAGCCCAAGGCAGAAAGTAGCAACAGCAATTCTATTGGTAGATACTTAGGTCATCCTCCCCATAGATCCTTCCCTCAATCCCCCTAAAGGGCCTTCTTAGCTACCTTTTGGTTGATGTGCTCTTTCTACTCACTTCTCTGATAAACACAAGATGGTCATATGAGCCAAAATAATAAGACAATGTTTTGGGAACCAGTAGATAACAAGACTGCAGAAGTGTGGTTGCGATGGAAAGTGGGCAGCATGCCCATCACCTGGCTCCATGAACTTCTCACAACCCCTGCACTCCAGCTACTCGGAGATCCACAATATTTAGTTGAATATCAATAATTTAAATAGAATTGATTTTATTTAATAGTCTGCTTTTTGTTCAGGAACACAAGAAACATTCCCTTAGTTTCCCCAAATCTGTGACGTAGCTGGGCTGAGGAGAAGTTTCATGGCTGAAAGTAGACTTGAACCTCTCTCCCCTGATAATTACATTACACCAGGACTAGTTTCACCTATTGCTACCTGTTTTGATTAGGCATATTTCCCGGGCTCATGGTTTTCACATTGGTTTTCTGAAAATTCAGATTATGGCTTGACATTTCTTTTTTTGCACACCCCAACCATACCATTATCAAAAAAGTAAAATTATTAGCCTTGCATTTTTTTAAAAAAGGCAGCCTGGGGCAATATGGACTGCAGGTCTGTCTATTTAACTGGTCAGACACTTTAGCAACTCCCTCAGACCAAAACTGAATGCTTTCCAAAGTCTCTTGAAGAGTTGGCTTATTTATATTTATGTAGCCACCATATTAAGCACATAACTCTTGGTAACTTAAAATACAAAACAAAAGGCACATGAATGCAGACCCAAATAGCAATTACTGTAATGCCAAAGCCAAGGTTCACACAATCTTCAGTCACAAATTCACAAATCTTGGGTTCAACTAAACCTGGTTCCTTCAAGATGTCATTGTTTTACTGAGATGATCCTCAGCATCTGGCGATATGAAGTTTCCTCAGTGATAACTGGAAATTTGCAGCTGGTTGTTTACAAAATAGTCTCTTGTCTGGAAACCAGCTATTCCATTAGTAATACTGTTACTTGTATTACTAGGGTAATATCTGAAAGAAGCTCATAGTGTTAATCTCCACACAGCAATGCCTCCAGAGTGGGGTTTGTTAAAACTCTTTAACCTTGAAAGTTAAACTTTGAAAAATTACATTGGACTCCATGTTGTTTGAGTGAGTTACATTTATTGATATTTACATTAAGAATTAAAATGTTGGTTCATTTGTAGAACATTAAATCACGACACAGATATTTCATGAAAAGAATTCATTTAACAAATTCAGTGATATTGTTTTAAATTTTTGCAAATGTCTTCAACAGCCAGTAAGCAGATTCGTAAGCCCCAGAGGTCCCTTTCAAGATTTAGAGCAGGGTTTCCCAATCTTGACAACTTTTAAGGCGGGTGGACTTCAACTCCCAGAATTCCTCAGCC
>JANHFO010002096.1:281673-293319 GCA_032468095.1 Pareas carinatus
TTCTATCTTTTCATTTAAGGTTTTTTTCGCTCTTATTTCATTATTTATAGCAGTTCTAAAAGAAACCCCTTCATTTAGTGTTACATTCCAATCAAACAATAACTTATATTGTTTGATTGGAATGTAACACTAAATGACTTCTAAACATTTGGCCCACAACATTGCTTGAGAAATAGTTCCTATTTTTTTCCCCTCTGTATTCCCTATCTACAGATCATGTTTGCCTATGAAAGACACAATTAGTAGGCTATTGGTATGGAATTGGTAAGCAACTGAGATGGAGGCACAATGGATAGGATCCTCTGGGTAGTGTTATCAGATATCCGAACAGGGAAAGTAGGACAGGGACAACTGGAAAAGAGGACCAATGTACTTAGGCCTAAATGTATATGAAACTACTCTTTCCAGTATTTTTTTTCAATTCCAGGAATGTGCTAGACTTAGGAGAGAAAAATCTTCAGCATGTAATTGATTAAGGCCTTGTCCATTTCAGACAGTGGCACAAGTCAACTGAGGGGTACATATCAAGTAATTAAAGTCACAGATCTGGGCGTGTCACTTGTGGTTAGCAGTTAGTAGGGAAGTGCTGGACTTTGAAGAAAAGCTTCTCAGGATAGCTTGTACATACTCAAAAAAGCTGGACAGTAGTTGATTTTAAATCTGTGCCTGCAGGATGGAGAACGTAAAGACAAAATGGAAGCCATATTAGGTTCAGCATATACTTTCTCCAGTTGATGCGTGAGATACTCACTGGCTTCCTTTCAAAAGGCATGAAGTCCCTTTTGCCAGACACCTGGTAACCAATCTGTGGCTGCCTTATAATGTTTACAAAGACAGATGCATCCTAACTGTGTTTAGGTTTTTGGAACTGGAGTGACTGGATCAACATAACAGAAGAGGACAGTACAAGCAGTCTTTGACTTACAATTGGTCGCCTAGCGACCATTCAGAGGTATGATGGGCCTCCCAGGGCTACTTAGGACCCAGATTTCAAGTTCCAATGGCCACCCACACACACACATCCCCCGTCATGTAATTGTATTTGAAGCACCTGGCAACTATTTGAAGCACCCTGCAGTTGTGTAGCATGATTTACAATGTATTTTGCAGGACGCAACATTTACTTCTACTTTCTGGCAAGAAAACCCACATCCTTTGCCGACAATGGGTTCACCTAATGACCATGGTGTTTGCTTTATGACCATGGCATTTGGTTAACAACCACCACAAAAAAGAACATAAAATTGAACATGATCATATGATGAACCAGTTAACCAGCATGACTTAAGAGCACAATTCCAGGCTCAGTTACGGTCAAATCTCAAGGAGTACCTGTTAACATGTTTCAGTGACATGGAGCAGAGCCACATTTTGTCAGAAAATATTTGAGAAGTAGATCGCTTAGAAGTTTGGTTAGCACAGATGTTGAGGCATTAAGGGATGGAGATACAGAGTTACTCCTACTATCAATCAAAGTGAAGATCTAAGTAAACTTAGGGGTCTTTCTAAATAATAATAATAAATAATAATAATAATAAAATTTTATTTCTATCCCGCCCTTTTCCCGAAGGACTCAGGGCGGCTTACAGGCAATATTAAAAATGCAACATACATATATAAGTTAAGAACATCATTAAAAGAAATTAAATCAGGCCTGAACATTAAAATTTAAAAGGGGAGCAAATAAAATTATTTCCATAATTCAGAATTTCCTATTGAACACAGGAGAACAGGGCGCGGCTATCCCAGGTCTGCTTGATGGAACAAATGAGTCTTCAGGGCACGGCGGAAGGACTGGAGGTCGGTAATCGATCGAATAGCAGGGGGAAGGTCATTCCAGAGGGTGGGAGCTACCACAGAGAAGGCTCTCCCCCTGGGAGTCGTCAGCCGACATTGTTTGGCTGACGGCACCCTGAGGAGGCCCACAGTCACTGTTGTTACTAATGTTGTGATCCCTTCAGCCGGTCCATATGCCACATTTCTAAGAATTTTCCTTCCTTTGTCCTTCACCGGTGTCCCGATACACCCCCATCTTCCTCCCATTGACCAATGCCTGTTCCAATAAGTGTAGCTCTCCCCCTCATGTCTTCTGACAGCCTTCAATCCCTCAGTGATGGATGTTACGTAGATCTCTTATTAGCCAGCTCATCCATTCTGCAAATTTCCTTAGCACTTTCCCTTTCTTCCTCTTGCTTCCCCATAACAGTTGGCGGCATTGGTTCCCTTTTGCCCTTCCCTGGTCATATCTCTTGTATTAAAATAGATATAAGAGATTGAATTAAAGGGATATTTAATAAAATTCAGTAGGATTGCTCTTTAAATTCTTAACCAAAATATATTGCTTGATATAGTGAACTTCACTTTGCCTGATAAAACAAAACTCATATATTATACATTAACTAGTAAAAGATATTCCATCAAATTTTGGCAAGGAGAGACAAGAGCAAGGAATTTTTTTTTGCTTTGTATCACTATATATTGTGCTCAGAGATCGTTTTTGGCTTGAGTGACAGAATAAAAATGCTATAAATAATTGTCAAATTTGCAGGATTCCTTAAGGAAAGAGGGTAATTTATTATTTGATCATGTTTATGTATGGATGAACCTAGCCTTGCTTTTTTTCCCTCTGCAATACTAAAAATCAAATAAACCTTTGGACAAACTGTACAAATTCCCAGTTGGTAATTGGACTCTGCACTTAGTGCTTGCCAATCACTCATGCATATTTAATATTCTTCCAAAACAATAGAAAAATGTAACAACTATGGTTGTATTTTTCTCTGAATGCCATCTGAGTACAAATTAATAAGCAATAATATTCCTAGAATTAATAAGCTAGTTTTAGCACTGGAATCAGTCCAACCTTTTAAAATTAAAAAAGCAGAGCAGTTTTGTACAAATAGATATATTCCAGTCCAATAAGCGCTGGTTTCTCAGTTCAGTTGATACTATATGAGCTTCCACTTAATTTCCACTGAAACATTATTGTTATTATTAGATGTATATCTCATCTTTATTTTCTACAAATCAAGGCAATGTGCATAATGCTCTCACCTTTTTTCCTCACAATATTGTTGTGATGTGGTTGTGTTGAAAGAGCCACTTTTCATGCCTAAGGAAGGACTAGACTTCACAATCTTCTGGTTTCTAATCTAGCATCTTTACTACATCAACTTGGCTCTCAGTCTTAAAGGGAACATAAATGTTATCCTTTCTTGGCAGAATTTCACACCTATGTAAATGTATATACTGACTTGCTTTTTCCATTTCTTTAGGTAGTCAGACCACATACACCACTGATTAAATTTCCAGACAGAACAAGTACTCCAAAACCTAAAAGTAAGTATATCTTTACTAAGTGCACATGGTGCCAAGCCATGCCTTACTATAATTTATGCTCAAGAGATTTAAATCACAATTCATTGTTTATAATTCACATTATAGGTTAGCATGATATGTGATCATGTTTTCCAACTATGACCCCTAATTTTTAAGAGAGTTGCTCTGTGAAGGAGATGGGCAGTTTGATCTAGTGGTCAAACCACCAGGTTAGAAAGCCAGACCAATCCCACCTTAGTTATGAAAACCAGCTGAGTGTCCTTGGCCCTGTCACTCTCTCAGCCCAACTCACCTCACAGGGTTGTTGTGGGGAAAATAGGAGGAGGAAGGTGTGTTGGATATGTTCTCTACCTGAATTATTTGTAAAAATAATAAAAGTCCAAAATAAATAAAAAATTTTTTTAGAAAATTAATATATACAGTATTTTTTCACACCACTATGATATTGACAGTATTCACTGTTATGCACAAATGTAACTATTTCTTCTGGTTACTTCTGAGATTTAATTAGAGTCTCAGTCTCAGTTCATTCTTTTTTGAATTAACCATTTAACTTCAGTGGTTTACGTGATGTGTATACACCAACCTTCCTTATTCCTTGACTCTCCATATGTGCTAGATTACAACCCTCTCATCATACCCAACCTGCATGATCAATTATCAGGACCAGATTGGCATTGCCAGCCCTTTGAGGTAGGCCAGATCAGAAAACCTGTATCGAGCCTTTAAGATAGTTTCAGTGTTTTGCTGCAATAGATAAGCATGGTTAGTCATGATGTAGGGCACCCAGAGTATTTTTGCTAATGTAGTTTTCTCTCTTATTGTTCCAGTACAGGAGTATCTACAATCAAGAGTGCCTCCGCTTCATGGGATAGCCTCACAATTTTCTGCAGAAAACAAAGCGCCACCTTCTCAAAATACTTTATTTACTGGTAGAACACAAGGCATTCCGGATACAGCAGAATTAATAAGAACCTTACCTCAGAAATACAGAAGGAAATCCATGTCAGCCGAAGAGATGGAATACATCCAGGTAAGTTCTCATTATTTTTTAAAAAATTAAAATATTAGTATTCTTTTCATAGTGTGATTTTATTTCACACTATGAATGTTTAAGAGTTAGCTGATGAATTTCAGTTGGAATAATCTCTAGATCCCACAAAAATATATTAAGAGGCATGGTTTAAACCATGAGTGACTGCCTAGTGCAAAACAAATCTTTGGGATATGAATCCATTTTTTCAGCACCATAATATGTTTAAAACAACTAAAAATTCTAACTCTCTCAATATGGTATCAGCCAAACTGAAACCACAGATGAAAAGCCAAATAAATTCAGCTTAAAATACTTTGTAATTTAACTTTTGGGGGGAAGAACCTAAAATCCTTGTCAAAAATGAATATTCTATGAAAAGTACTAAATAAATTGATTGGCTGGTTGGTTGAAATTTTATAGCCATCTATTTCACTTGCATCTACATTAGTTGTTTGTCTAACTAGCTTGTCGGAAATTCTGTGCTATCTCAGTTATCAAACAAGTTCAGATGGCTGTAAGTAGAATTGCTTGAAACCCTAATCCTATCAGCTACCATGGATAACTATGGAGAGAGTTCATTCTTCCTAAATAAAGCAGCAGTTTGAATCCATTGCCTAAAATGTTGTTAAGAAATGCAACAATACGAATCCAGAGGAGTCCCAATTAATAAATGTACTCTTCCAGCATGAGTATAATTCCATAAAGTATGAGGTGAATACCCCTCTGTTGAGTCAGTTCTACTTATCAAGATCAACAACAATTAATGCACCATCCTTTTCATGACTTCACCTATTGGGGATTGTTCTTTCCAGATTCTGAATAGTTTTACCAAATAGTTTGTTGTTATGATTCAGGAACCACATAGTATAAATGTATAACATAAAGGAAAAATTTCTCAGTCCTATCTTTTGAAGAATGCTTCTATATGGGAATTTAGTCATGTTCTCCAAAAGATGATGATGATGATGCTGATGATGATGATAATAATAATTTTAGTTATACCCCGCCCTTTTCCCGCAGGACTCAGGTTAGCTAACAAGCAACGTAAAAGCACATACAAACAAACAAAGATCCCTTACAAAAATAAGCAAGATAAACAATATTCGGTAGTTTTAAAACATATAATCTTGAATTTGACACAACTGATTTAGACAACCTGGCACTTTTTAATATAGCCTGGCAGGTGGGAGGCTGGAATTGGTGGAAAGCTGTAATATTTGACTGAAATAGTCTAAGTCTGAAATATCTGGAGCTAGATACTTCTATCAGCTTGTGATAAGCAATATGATTGACTCTCCTTGTTTTAAAGCATTCAGAATACCAGACTTTGTCTCAGGATATGGGTTGAGATAAATGAAAGTTATAGTCCTGAATCAGATTTGCTCAAATTTGCTCAGTTGTTCTCCCCTCCTTACTGAACAACTAATCTTTATTTACAATATTTTAGACACCCAGAAAGTGGTTAGTAGAAAAATTGCAAGAAATCTAGTGTAGAAAAAATATTGCAAGATCAGCATTGCAAAAACATGTGGGTTATTTAATTGTACAACATTGCAGTGGCTTGAAGTTATTCCAAATGTTATTTTTTTTAATTATTTAGAAATCCTCTGAATTTTTTTTATTTACTGTGACCTACTGCAATGTTTAATTCTTCGATTTTACATTCAAGATTGTCCATGAATATTTATTCTTCCAAAGTCACTCAGTTGCTTATTTAGTTTCTCTCCTAAAATTCAACTAAGATGACAGCATTTGGGAAAGGGTTTGCTACAGTTTTCCAGCTGTCACTCAGAGTTCATCTAGCCCAAGAGAGTCAAATGAGACATACTGTTGGGTGAAGGAGCTGAAACAGTCACATGTTAGCGGAAGAGAGAATGTCCGACTGTATGATAGCAGTAGAAACTGCTATCAATAGTTAAGATATTGGAGTAGGGAAACCAAATTCTGGTTCCCTCAGCTACAGCTCGCTGGGTGACTTTGTGCCAGTTCTCTTTTAGTTCAACCCAACTCACAAGATTGCTGTCATGGTTTCAAATAGGAGAGGGCATCATGTATATCAACTTGAGTTCCTGTAGGAAAGGCAGTAAATGAGTACATGATAAATATCATTCTAATCAGCAGCAATGTTGCAAGAACTGATTTTGGTTTCTGCTAAAAGATAATATTTTATTTTACAGCGTGGAGGCCCAGAATAAGGTGGAGCATTGTGCAGTTTGTAACTGCTGAATAAGAAACCATTGTAATTACAATAAAGTCTTTCTTCACTTTCTCTCTCTCTGGATATTAAAGGTCAAAGGAAAGGATTTTTTCCCAAAATGCTTTTATGAGAGACTAAAAGGTAATTGCTTTAGAAAGTGGCTATGTCTCAAATTCAAGGATAATTCTGTTTCAGGTAACCAGAAACATCCACTTTAATTGTTTGATGAAATTTATTTTTTCATTCTATTCAGTATAGTTTACTTAACTCTTATAGTTGCTGTTGATACCCTAGGAATTAAAAACAGCTACTAATAAAGTTACAATAACAGCCTGAAGACAATCATGTTGTTTTCAAAGTTTGAACAATGGAAGATTAATTCCTTCTAGCAAGTAACATGTTCTTCCAAAGAACTCGACTCTGAGAAATCAACTTAAGATTGCCATATCAAAATTTGACAAATTTTGTTAGTGGACTCATTGTACAATGTAATCTGCAAATATGCACAATATTCCTTCAGAAAAATAATCCAGCTCTTCCCTTTCTAAGTGCTATACTACCTCAATTTACACAATTAAATTTGGTTCAGAATAGGGAGGAATTTATTTTCATATGTCTATCTTTAAATAATCCTAGTGACTACATTGCAATAAGAAATTAAATATTTGTAATATTTACTTGTCAATCAGAGCTAATACCAATGTTCTCAGATGGACTCAGATGAGTTCCAGAAGTTTCCATGAATTGCATTGTGTAAGAATCTCTTGTAGATTTACTTTGCTCCATCAAAATGCCTGTTTCTTGTAGGAAACTTATCACTTGCACATCAAAACATCTCCATGATGGGTTGTTTAAGTCACTGAATCTGGGAGCTGGAAGAACTTGTGCTGATTGATGTGGATTGCACTGATTTGTACACTATTAATATATAAATCAAGAATGATATGAAATATAACTTATAGTATTCAGTAAGTACTTAGTATGTGATTATAATACACATCAGTGAAATTATATGAAGCACATACAAAAACTATTTTTATGGAGCAGCACTGAAACTGCAAATGGATATATTCATAGATCTTGTGATCAATACTTGATTTCATTTTAACCTCTACTTGCTATAACATATATGTTTTTATGACAGGAATGAGGAAACTACACATTCAATCAGTAAAGAAATGTTATGTGAAACAGCCATTTTTGATTATACAAACTTGAGAAAAATTTTCATCTGTTCTGTTTAAGTAGAAAAAGAATTCAAGTTTACAATGCAAATGTGTATGCAAGGTTTTACTAAATCAGTAGGTAAAGATTCATTAAGCTATTCACCTTTTATTATTGTAAAAATACTTTTATGTGTGATACTGAATGTACTGTTTGCATTTCTATTATTGTTTGATATATTCTTCATATGTATTTTAAGATTTGTTCTATATTAGCATTTGCACAAAACCTAAACCAATTATAATTGCCAATTATAGATAGATGTACAACAAATGATACAAATAACATAGGAAATCCCTCTGAAGAGTTGACTAATAAAAACCACAATATGGATCCGCAGTCTTGAATGCACCTGCTTAACGGAATGTACATTTCAGCACTGCCTGCCTTTTCTGAAACATATGTGCGCTTCGATTAGCTTTTCCCTCTTGAATTTCCCTCTTTTGGATTTTCTCAGTTTTTACCAATACTGAACGTTCACGTGGATCCTTGTGAAATATAAAAGAAATAACATTTATATTTGGTATTTATTTCATTTCATAAACAAGTCTCCCAACATATAATATGCTGATAATGAATAAATAAATGCCACTAATTTCTTTTTAATGTATGGAATTGTTAAAGGGAGAACAAAGGACAGTTGTTCGAGAACTTATTTAAGAATCGGGCCCTGAAACATGCAACTCTGAGAATGGGGTTCTCATCACTTAAGTTTTAAAACTAGGCAATGCTTCACTCAACTTTCTGAAGATCGCTATAAAAATGTCATTCTTACAGAAATGCCTGTCATTATAGAAAAAAATACAAAACATTTCTAAAGCTCTTAAGCACTGATCTATAGTCATACTTTACAGATGATTCTCCAGAATTCTGGAGGAATGTTCAATAAATGACATGAGTCAAAAGTAGAATTTTTCAAGCTATATGGACATTTTATTTGGAAGAAATTAAACAGTGCATTTCACAACAAAAACATACTATTTCTTAAGCACACAGGTAGTAATGTCACAGTTTGGGTGTGATCTAGACTTGTCATTGTCTGATATGTATATCTGCATCAGAATTTTGCAAAAGATTATCAAGCCATTTGGCCATCAGCTGAAGTGTAAGCAGGTCATGCAGCCAGATAGTAATCCCAAGCATACAAGCAAACCTACAAAAAATGAATGCAAAGCAACTTCATTATTTTTGAAATGGCAAAAGTTTTTTCTTTCTGGTATGAACAATGGATATTGCCTAGGAATGTGGATATTCCTTACTGAAAGTGCAAGACATGCCTAGTGAAAAATGAGTTGCATCTGCTACATGTACTCAACTTACAACCAACAACTGGAACCAGAAAATTTGTCATTAATCTGCACAGTCATTAAGTTAGGCATTATGTGACTGCATCTGATTTATGACCTTTATGCTTCTAGCCATACCCACCAAGTGAATCACCACTATTGTTAAATAAATATAGCTTTCCGCATTGAGTGCTTCTCAAGACATTGGAAAGGTTGCAAATAGATCACGTGACTGCAGGATGCTGCAAGTGTTGTAAATGTGAACTTGTTGCCAATCACTCAACTCATGAACACCGTTTCGTGCAGTCGCAGCTTCAAGGATAGGTTTTTTCAGTGTTGTCATAACTTTGAATTATTGTTAAATGAATGATGACACATCGTGCCTGCTGGTATTTGTTTGCTAAATGTTCAATAATCAGCTCCACAGCTGGAAAAAGCTGAGGGGATCTTGGACCATTATGCCAGTGATGGCGAATCTTTTAGAGACCGAGTGCCCAAACTGCAACCCAAAAGCCACTTATTTAAAGCAAAGTGCCAAAATGGCAACATGTGCCCCCCTCCCGTGGCCAACAGTGACTCGACACCCTACCCACAGCCTACACCAGTTCGCTGCAGGCCTTCCAGCGGCCTACCCATTTCTGCAGCCTGCTGTGAGCTATGCTCCCCTCCAACCTAGCTCTTCCTCTCACCTTCGTCACAGACTCCATGCTGCATTTGAGCCACCCGCCTTACCCCAGACGAGAGGGAGGAAACACTCCCATTGGTCTGTTCTGTCAGAAATGTTCTCGGGCGCATGTGGAGGGGAGCCCTGCGTCCCTCTGGCTTTCTAGTAAAGAAATCTGTGTTGGGGCGATGGCGCCCACGCCCACAGAGAGGGCTCTGAGTGCCACCCCTAGCACACGTGTCAGGTTCGCCACCATTGTATTATGCTATTTCATCTTGGAAAGATCAGCATTAGATCCATTTTATAGTAATGTTTTATTCAGGGCTTGGCCAGTAAAACATTGCAGCAAGGGGGTGGGGTGTTGAAATTTAAGGAAGAGAAAGCAAAATAACTTTCAAATATGCTTCACCAAAACAATTTACAAACTTAATTGTTTACAAACTCATAAACGAAAATTTCTGACAGTAATTGAAGAATGATTTGAATCTGGCAGGATTTTAATACACCACAGGTCTCTGTAAATTTTAGCAGCAAGTCCAAATCAGTCTCAGCCCTTCCTCTCTGATAGAAATAAAACTGGTATAAAATAACAATCAAAAGTGTAGGCGGGGAATTTAGGATCTCACTAACAGATACTACCTGAATAGCAGACTGACAGGGATCAGATAAATTGGTTATAGTAGTCTTCAACATAAAGTGATTGGTTTTAACTATGATTTCTAGAGCTGTGTAAATATATATATAGAGAGAGAAAGTGCTGTAAAGCACTGTTAAGCGGTATATAAGTCTAAATAATAAATAAATAAATGCCAATTAGCAAATGCAGATTTAATCCTCTGTGGGCTGTTTGCTCGATTTCACATAGCTGGCCACTTAGCTGAACTCCAACCTGTGTACGTTTCGTCACTTTACAGGCGTAAGTAGATCACTTTATTCAAGAGATTTATAAAATGCTGTTTCTCTCTCCACCCCACCTCAAAATTCTCCAAGTACCATGGCCGCTTCCAACAGTAACCCAGGGATTAAAACGCATTGCAAGGCGTCTAAGAACAAAAAATAATGTTATTTAAAAACTGAAAATCGCTGTATCCTATTTTCACCCAATGGGACGCATGCGCTCCTTCCAATGCCAAGTTTCGGATGGGAGCGCTGCTGCCTGCCGCTGGGCAGCCAAGCCGAACGCGTTATCCAATTTTCGCGCCGGTTCCCTTGACAGCCGAGCGCCAGCAAGCGGCCACGCCGCCCTTTTCTCTCTCTCTCTCTGCGTGGGACGCCGTTACCCGGCCGGCAGAGGCGTCTCTGGTTAACGTGCGGCGCATGCGCAGGCATAGAGTGCTTCGCCGGAAGCCGGAAGCGGCGGAGGGGAATCGCGGTTTGGGCTTCTGGAGTTTTTAAAGCTCCTTTTCAGTCTCGGAGGGCTGGAAATCACCTCCGCGGGTCCCGCCTCGCCATGGATGCGCGAGCGCGAGCCAAACGCTACGAAAAACTGGACTTCCTGGGCGAGGGGCA
Source organism: Pareas carinatus (assembly GCA_032468095.1). Taxonomy (NCBI): domain Eukaryota; kingdom Metazoa; phylum Chordata; class Lepidosauria; order Squamata; family Pareidae; genus Pareas; species Pareas carinatus. Next base: position 292,929 of record JANHFO010002096.1, read on the forward strand.
GGTAAGGAAGAGCGGCCCCCTCTGCCTTTTGGGCGCGTTTCTGTTACCTGTAATCCTGGTCTGTGAGTATAATAAGAATTATTTTCATGCAGAGGGAAGCAGCCCGAAGATGTTCTTTTGTTTCTTGAGGTTATTTTAATCTACATCTTGCCATTTTTCTCGAAGGGAGTCTAAGGAAGCTCCTCCTCCTCCTCCTCTCTGGGTTCCCGACAGCCTTGCGAGGTAGGGTGGCCAAGTGAAAGAGCGAGGAGTCGTTACATTTCACGGGAAACACAGTAAACTCTGTGCATCAGAGTCAGAATTTATTTTGCCATGTGTGTCAGGACACACAAGGAATTTGTCTTCAGTGAACATGCTCAATATCTACATACAACTGTGATTACAACAAAGA
>JANHFO010002096.1:345084-358383 GCA_032468095.1 Pareas carinatus
CTCTCTGTGCGAGCGTACTGGCCTGTGGGAGATATTGGCTGATAGTAGGCGTTCCTGCAGATATCCTGGTCCCACGCAATGGAGCAGTTTGAAGGTCATAACCAAAACCTTGAAGCGCACCCGAAAGACCACAGGAAGCCAGTGCAGCTCGCGCAGTAGGGAAGTCACATGGGCACGGCCACTCGCCCCAACAATCCTCCGCTCAGCCGCATTCTGGACCAACTGCAGCCTTCGAGTACGGTTCAAGGGAAGCCCCATGTAGAGTGCATTGCAATAATCCAGATGAAAAGTGACCAGGGCATGAGTGACCGTGCATAGGGAGTCCCGATCGAGAAAGGGCCGCAACTGGCATATCAAGCGAACTTGATAGAAAGCCCCCCTGGCCACGGCCGTCATATGGTCTTCTAAAGACAGCCGTGCGTCCAGGAAGACACCCAAGTTGCGAGCCCTTTTCGCAGAGGCCAATGTATCACCCCCAATAGCCAGTGTTGGTGATAGCTGGCTATATTGGGATGCTGGCATCCACAGCCACTCAAGTCTTGGAAGGATTGAGCCTGAGCCTGTTCCTTCCCATCCAGACCCGCACTGCTTCAAGACACTGGGTCATTACCTCAACAGCATCGTTGGGGTGGCCTGGGGTGGAGATGTGCAGCTGAGTTTCGTCAGTGTATTGATGGTACTCCACCCCAAAGCCATGGATGATCTCACTCAGCGGCTTCATGTAAATGTTGAACAAGAGGGGTGAGAGAACTGACCCCTGCAGCACCCCACATAACAGGCGCCTCTGGGTCAATCTCTGCCCTCCTGCCAGCACCGTCTGCGTCCGGTCAAAGAGGTAGGAGGAGAACCACTGCAGAACAGTGCCTCCCACTCCCAACCTCTTCAACCAGCGCAGCATGATACCATGGTCGATGGTATCAAAAGCTGCTGAGAGGTCTCAGAACCAGGATAGAAGAACATCGCCTATCCCGGCCCTCCAGAGATCATCCACCAACATGACCAATGCTGTTTCAGTACTATAACCAGGTCTGAAGCCGGACTGGCGCGGGTCCAAAAAGACAGTTTCCTCCAGGTGTCGGGGAAGCTGATATGCCACCACACTCTCAACAACAATACCCACCGCAGAGAGCTTCCTTGACCCTATTAACAATTGCTCAAGTCTTAAACTTCAGCTCTCACTGATTGTGTTCCTTGACCAAAGATTAGCAACTATCCCTTTAAGCAAAAATACTCTTAAAGGAAGACTCGTATGAAAGGGGAATAATTAAATATGGTTGGTTTTGGCATACCACTTTAAGAATGAATCTACCCCCCTTTCCAGTCTTTTTTAGTTGAGTTTCAGTCAAGGCAATCCTGGCTAGGTTAACTCAAAAGTAATCCCATCTCATTCCTTAGAGATTTTACCCAGGTTAAGTGTGTATAGTATGGATGTACAAAATGTTTCAGAATTGAAATGACCCCGTTCAAATGCAAAATGGCTGTATCAAATTTTTTCAGAAGCGTTTTGAGGTTAAAACAGCTGTCGCAGGCCCATTCCATGTTTAAAACAGCTGTTTCATACTCAGCGCTGGGTTATTTTGCATTGTTAACTTTATTCTGAGTATATGTTACTGATTGAGATCTAAAGTATATCATATTTCTCTTTATATTTGTTTTACACAGCTGAGGTTGAAGAGCAGATTGGGAAAAAAGGTGGCCAGAGAGTAATTTATGATGAAAAGAAAGGAACTGTTTACAGCTATGCTTATTTCCACTTTGTATTCTTCCTCGCATCTCTTTATGTGATGATGACTGTTACCCATTGGTTCCAGTAAGTCCCTCAAAAAAAATATAAATATAGTTTGATGTTATGTGGTTGGAGCCCCTTCAGTCTTCTTTCTTCTGTCAGCCCATCATAACCACTCTAAACTTGTCTAGCCTTCCTGAGAAGAACCTGGGAGGACTGCATTAAGCTCAGTGGGGTAAAAATGAAATCACACTCCTGAGTGGATTAATACAGTAGTCCCCAACTTTTATGGCTTGGAGGCTCGAGGGGGGGGAACTGACCCACGCAAGTGGTAGGTCAATGTGTGCATGCACATGTGAGTTGAGCTGTGCGTGGGCACCCCCTCGCACCATCCTGCCACTTGTGTGAGTCGAGCTGCACATGCACGCATGCCACATGCGCTGTCCTGCCACTCATCTGAGTCAAGTTGCGCTCGTTTGCACCAGCCAGCAGGTTGCCGCCCACTTCCAAAGCGACCCTAGCCCGGTAGTAGGCCGCAGCCTGGGGGTTGGGGGACCCCTGGATTAATATGTAAAACACCAAATATAAAATGACAGCTATGCACATAAAACCACAAGGGGACTTCCACTCAACTGAACCCCTAATGAGAGAAGAGTCAGGCCTTGGCAATTTCTTAAAGGTGAGAAAGGTTGGGGCTTGTTATATTAGAGGAGGCAGGGAGATCACTCTAGATCCCATAAGATGAGAAAATGTGAAAGATGCATACTCTGGGATCATGTGAGCAGGCAGATGTTATTGGAAAAAGGCGGTCCCTCAGGAAAGTTAGTCCTCTGCCATGTCTTGCTTAGGGTAACAGGTGCTTCTGAATTAAATGTCCCCTTCCACACAAACTATTTGGTGGTTTTAGGCAACCCATTATTCCTTCAGTGTAAGCCTCATTCCCTGTAAAATCAAGTAAATAATTCTGGCCAGTTATATAGAGATTATTGAGCTGATCCAGTTAGATACTTTAAATAAATTACATCATAACTATAGTACAACTTAAGTACAAATGCATCTTTGTGTTTCTGGAAGCAGGGTATATCAAATAGACATTTCCGAAGAAAATGTTTTAATTGTTGCAATGCAAAGTAACAATAATGGATGATGGCTGGCATTTACAGAACTGTAATCTGAAACAGTTTGTTAAAATCACATTTCTTATCACTGGTTTACAAGAAATGTAATAAAAGTTAAATTCCTGAAATCTGACCTGCACAAATTAGTTGGAAGCAGAATCCTATGCATGGGTTATCTCTGGGAGAAAATAGCCCTGAAATTTCTTAGCTAGAGTGAGGAAACAGGATCCAAGCAGGATCAGTACAGTTTCTCTGAAATGGTCCTTCTAGAATTGCACCATCCTTTTAAAATTTATTTGTATACCCGCAAATTAGATAACCTCCACTTCCTTTTATTGTAGTTATGAAAATGCTGCAATTGAAAAATTCTTCGCTGGAACCTGGTCCATTTTCTGGATTAAAATGGCTTCTTGTTGGTTGTGTGTCCTTCTCTACCTCTGGACTCTTCTCGCACCTTTGTGCTGCCCAACCAGAGGATTCTACGTTTGAAACTGCTTCTCTTACAACTCCGTTGGTTTCATAAATCACAAAGTTATCTGTATAATCATTGTCCTAACATTGATGGTTAGGATAGTGCTTCTCTCGTGGAACACTTACATTTTGAGACTGGTTTTTTAAATAATTTTTTCATTATCTGAATTTAAAGGACACTGAAAAAACATATCTAGTTCAATGTGGCAAGATCTTGAATAAATATGCATATGTGTTTGGTATTCCATAATATGGTACAAACCAGAACCCTTTTGTTTAGATGTAGGAAGAAGAGTTTAACACTTCACTGGATGAGATGTTATATTCAGTGGGAAGAGTATGAGGTCAAGAAGGTTTTTATTCTGTAATAGATCTCATAGTAAATTATTACAAATCTGGATTGTGAATCAAAAATATTTGTGGGTATAAAATATTTATTTATATTAATGAAAGGCACCTTTTATAAATCATTGGGTGACATAAGATGGAACCTGAAAATTTGACTGGGATGTGCAACACTGTAAATGTTGGTGCAATTAATTAACTATTATGAGCCACTCTGAGACTAGATGTATCTAATAAAGTATTCAGTGTAGGAATAATGGGCAACAAAATAAGAAATCTGTCTTAAAGTATATTTAGGTCTGTGAAATCTTTTTTATTATTATTTTATGTATCTTTCTTGCATCTCTTTGGTTTTATATTTAAATATATTTTGATGCACTCATATTTAAATTGGATAGATAAATTAGAAAAAAACCATTTAATTCAGTGTAATTTTAATATCACAGTTTGAACTGCAACTTCAGTGGAAATACACATTTTTCATTTCCAATTCCTAATCATCTCTTTTCCATGCCTATCAAAGTTCGTTTGAGGATTCCAGTCAAAACATGCTTCTTTATCAGGATTTATCAGAATTGCCATCTGCTGGGGAAATTACACTAGAATTAGTAGGATAATGCTCTAATGCTTTTGTTTTTGTGAATAATGTTAATTACAACAGCTGCTCCCAATTAATATTTCTGATAAGTGGAAACCAATCACCTCTTTATGATAAGGAAGTGCCTGTTTTCAAAGCTGAGCAGATCAACAAATCTGCAATATTTTAACTTCAAAAACTAATAATTTGCCTTACTATTTTTATTTACTACATTTTCATCTTGGGATGGTTCTTCATATGCAATTCTTTTTTTAATTCTTTTTTTAAACTTTTGATACAGTATTGACCTTTTATAAGTATCCAGGGATTTTATTCAGAATTATACATAAAACATTACAGTTTGTACTTGCATAAAATGTAAGACTATATTGAGAGAAGTTAATAGTTAAAACAGATAAATCCATAGTACAAGTCAAGCAAGTTGTGTTTTTAAAGTATTTTGTTGGATTTTTCAAAAATAACTTCATATTCAAAAAGTATTGTAGATGTAATTCCTTGATCAATAAACAACAAATTTTCAGTTGGTTGAAAATTTCAATTACTGGTATGTCATATATTCATTGTTGCGTCCATTTATTTATCATTTTAGTCCAATTAGATAGCTTATCTAGAAATTTGGATAATTTTAATCAAAGTAATCGTTTCCAGTAGGGGAGCAAATAAATAATGTCATTGGAAAGAGGATGTGTGTTCTCTCATCATTTTGCAACATAGGTTTTCCATTTGTATATGTAGACTTCTGAATCTCTTTCAATCTTTGATATGTTAAATAATAAATAATGTACGCATATCTAAAAAAATTATCAGCAAGATTTTTATTCATATGCTGGTGATTGATATAACAAAGGATATTATATCTTTGTTGATTTGCACTAATTGATTCCAAATGAATGCAGGTCCTCGTTTAGCAACTGCCTCATTAATGACTGTTCACAGTTATGACTGATAAAAAAAACTTTGCAAGCAATCCTTGTATTTATGACTTTCACAAATCTGTAAAAGAAAGGAAAGCTGAAGTAGGATCATAAGTGCTAGCACAGTTGAGAGGCTTCCAGAAGTGGTATGGCAAGCTGAAAGAAGAGGTTTCTGTGAGAGCAAAGCCAATAACCGCAACAAAGACCAAGAAATCGGCACTGCAGCTCATGCAACAGCAGTTGTTACATGGGCCACCCCAGGAGATCTTTGCTGTAGCTTCTAAATACTCTTTTTAAGGGCAGCCCCAAATAGAGTCCAAATATCAGATGACCAGGTTATAAGTGATAGAACACCGTAAAGCAAACCACCAAACTATAGAAAACTAGAAAAAAAGCTAAAACCATAAAATATGAACAATAATAGGAAGGCTATTTAGTTTGTACTTTAGGACGCAACCTTCCTACTTGGAAAGTGTTAAGTCATCTAATGCAGTCTTTCATTTGCTGACTGCTTAATTGTATGATTCCATTTGCCCTCGACAGAACTTCCCAACAGCTTGTTTTGTGGTTGCTAAGTAGAAGGCTCTCCTGGTTATATTTAAACTGAATCACAGAACTATAATGTTAAAAAAATATAGGGAAGTATTTTCAGTGTATAATAAATTATACGTTTCTAAAAATAAAAATAATTTACATCTAAATAGCACATGGTGCCTAAACTGCAGGGGAAACAAACCTCTCTTTAGTTCTTTTGATCATGAAAAGCTGAATGGTTAAGTATGAGCTGAAACTTTTCAAACTAATCTTACCAGAATCTCTGCTAAAACTAGTATAGTGTTTAGAGTGATAGAGCTATACCAGTAAACTCTAAAAGTGTGAATGCATTAAGAATTATTTTATCTGACAACCTTTAAATCTACCCTGTTCTTTCCAGGCTACTCTCCCAGAGCCTTTCCTGTCATTGAACACTGGCAATTAGCCTTTTCTACTGAGTGGCTTGAAAATCTTTCAAGGGAGTATCAAAAACATTTGGAAAATAAAGATGACCATCAGAGGTGTGAATGTTAGGCAGAGTTATGCATATTTTGGAAGTAGCAACTACTGGATCTTGTTTTAGAAACAAAATGGGGTATCCCAAATTTAGCTAATAGTCACTCATTAACCAGAATAATCTTTATTTTTTATGGTTGCTCACACAGTCAGCCAGGTTTTTAGAGTGGATATGGCATTTTAATCCACCTTTCAGGTTCTTCCAGAGGATAGGCCGTTGTGGTTTGATGGTATTAAAGGTATTGTTGCAGGGTGTAAAAGCTGCCTTTTGCAATTGCCTGATGATTTTGTCAATGCCGATGGTGTTCAAGTGGTGCTCCAGTTGTTTTAGGATTGTACCCAAGCCACGTATTAATAATGGTACTACATTTGCCCTCTTTTGCTACAGTCATTCTATTTGCAGGTCTTTGTGTTTTGTGATTTTTTTTCTTTCATTCTTTCTCTGCTATCTACAGATACCACTGCATCTTTCTTATCAACAATTGATGAGTTTGGGGTGTTAATGCCGCAGGTGACTATCTGCTCAATTTCTAAAGTCTCAGAGACTTTGGCTTTTTCATTTTCTATTACTTTGTCTATTTTGTAGACCATCTAGCTCTTGCTTACAGGTAAATGGTATTACTTGCAGATATTCCACTGCACCATTATTGCTACTTTGTCATGCCATTGTTTGTAGTCAGTCTATGCAGTCTTCTTGCAGCAGCTAAATAGGTGTTCAGCTATTTCTCCAAATTATTAACATTTCAGAGCCAGAAGACTGATGAGCAAAGGCACCTGCCAAGGCACCCAAGTCACGTAGTGTCTAAGCCAATGATGGCGAATCTATGGCAGACGTGCCACAACCAGCACAGAGAGACATCTCTGCTAGCACGCGCGCCTTCACCCAGAAAAGTTTTTTTAAAAATTCTTCAGCAGCAAAGCCCGCCACCAGCAGAAGAACAGACGAGGGATGTGCCCGCCTGTGGAGAAGCCTCCCGGGCCTCCGGAGAAGCCACCTGGGCACCAGGGGAGCACCCCGCCACCAGGAGAAGCTGAAGGCAAGTGAGCAGTTCCCATTCTCAGCCCTGGCTGGCTGGGTCACCCCGCTGTCTCAGTCTCTGTGTCTCTTTTTCTGTCTTTGTGTATGTGTCTCTGCCTCTCTTTCTGTCTCTCTCTTTCATTCTCTGTCTCTCAATCTCTCTGTCTCTTCCTCTCTTTATCTCATTCTCTTTTTCTCTTTGGGTGTGTATGCGTGTCTGTCTCATTCTCTCATTCTCCCTCTCTCATTCTCTTCTTTCTCTTAAAAGCAGGAACAAGTATCGCACTTAAAATGTGTAATATTTAAATAAGCTTCAATTATGTAGCATGGGGGCAGGGTTGTCGGGGGCATCACGATGGGGTGGGGATGTCGCTTTGCAATACATAAGTGGTTTTTGTGTTGCAGTTTGGGCGCTTGATCTCAAAAAGGTTCGCCATTACTGGTACTGGTCTAAGCCACTACTGTCAATGAAAGGAAGTGAAGCTAAGAAATCACCCTTCATCTCACAAGTATAATGTGTATCAGATGATATAAAATGTTGATATATATCACAGACCAAGTATGGTCCATCAAATGCCATTGACAAAAATAAAATAAAAATTGAGTTTCCTAAGGATGGATAAAGTGGAAATTTATCTTTTTGACTTTCATCCAAGAGAATACATACATTATATGATCTATGACTCTTATCAGTCAAGCAGGGCATTTAACCAAAATTGATGAAGAGCGCCACATTTTGTGTATGAAATGTCCTGATGTAAACCTGAACTTGAATTAATGTAAATCGGGAAGCCTAAGCTGACTGTTGCCACCTAGTGGGAAGTTAAATTTTCTACATATTCTGCAGTGCCTCTCCTTACTGAGTTGGAGAAAAAAGATATATTACAAGACAGGGTTTTTTTTATAAAACACAGATTAGAGTCAATCACTTCTGACCCACTCATACAGCCCACTGAGCAAAAAGACTGCTGGATGATGTTACTCAATGTGCTGTGCGAACTCACCCATTCGCTATACTTAACAGTCCACTGTGTTATGTGAACCTAGACAATTAATTTACTAAATGTGGTTCATTTGATCGGAAAGTAGCATGTTGTGCAAACTCACCATGTCCTCAGAGACAAATGGAAGCTCAAAGGATAGAATGCCTTCCATGAAAACAGTAACAATGTTACTGATAGAAACAAAAGTAGGAAAAAAGATAAATACTATCTATATTCCGCCCTGTGTAAGGAATTTGTAACCATTCTCTGAAGGCCACATCATTTCAGCCACTGTTTCATGGGTTTTTATTAGGAGTTTTTTTGTTCAATGTGTAGACTTTTATTTAGTAAATACCGAGTAAATTCTATGCGGGATTTATTAGAATTATGTATCTTTCAGAAGGTTAAAAAAAACAACACTAATTCAAAAACAGTGCCAATCAAGTCAAGTTGTGTTTTTGAATTTTGAGTCTTTTCCTTTGCTGAACAGCATCACGGGAATACCTTTTTTATATATACTGACCTAAAGTCTAGTTCTTTCATTGATTTGATCTCTTACCAATCAAATCTGTCTCTCCCCTAATTGGCCTTCCGTAGCTCTCCCTCTTCTAGTTGGTGCCTATTGGAAGTTTCAGAACAGCTACTCAGAGAATTTCAGGTCAGAATTCTGAAAGTGAAATCAACACATCTAGAGTCTCAGATAAGTAGTGAACGTTGTAGTTAACTACTCACAGTCTTCTACACATGTGCGTCTCTGGAAAGCAACTGTCATTATATGCAGAGTTTCATTTGGGAATAATATGAATGATGTACTCTATGTCGCTTGTAGCATGACACAACAGACAGCACATGACAGTCAGTATCGTCTAGTAGTTAAGGCACCAAGCTAGAAATGGGGAGACCATGAGTTCTAGTCCCGTCTTAAGACATGATAGGTGACTGAGTGACTTTAGGCCAATAATTTTCTTTCAACTCAATCCACCTCATAGAGTTGTTGTTATGGAGAAAATAGTAGGAAAGTCTTTATAAGCCACCACAGTTGTCTTCATAGGCTAAAAGCCAATATAAACTTTTATCCCTGGAATTCTTTGATTGTTGCTTTTATGAATAATTAATTGTGATCACTACAATCTGGCTTTTAAACAGGGAACAAAGTTATTTAGACTGCCATGCTCATGGACAATTTATTATTATATGAATTATATTAAATGATATACCCAAAGACATAGAAATTAATGACACTGGACATTCTTGTGAGCAATTCTATAATATGGGATAGACAGAAGAAAATGTACTCTTTTACATCATGAGGAACCAAGTAGTAATTTTTGCCCAGCTTCTTGTTACCTGATGGCTTAAGCTTCTTTTTATATTAAAAAGTATTTTTTCCTACATTGTAGGAAATCTCAGTAGCTACCTCATACTGTTTGAAATACGAAGCTTCATACACTATGATTGTAACAGTGATTTCTCTTTGCAATCCTGTCCTTGCATAAGTGGATGGGAGATTCAAATCCAGACAACTGGAACTGTGAAATCAGGGGGATGAAATGATACACAAAAAAGAAACACCACCATAAGAAGAAAAGGACAGACTATGAGAATGAAAAAGAAGATTCAGATTATTTTCAAATTTGGAACTTATTTTATATATGGCTCAAAAGAAGAATGAAGGAGTAGGAATCGAAATGTATTAGAAAAGGTTGATAACATATTTGATATTGTTGGGATTGGTGAAATGTACATTCAGAAGTCAGATTTATGTTGAAATATTTACCATGTTTTATTATATATATTTTTCAAAATGCTTCAGATGAAATGGGAACATAAAGTCAATGTTGTGTTAACAGAAGAAATTCACTGGAAAAGGAAGGAAGACTCAGATGGTTATTTCTAGCTTATTATGCTATTATCAGCAAGACATACCCCAACCCTAGCTGGAGACCCAGACTGGGATTTGAATCTGGGCTGATTTACTCACTAGGGAGTTGTCTTACCCAGTACACCACAGGCTCAGCCTTTTGCTGGCTTAATCCAGGGAGCATTAGACACAATTGTGAAGAGCGACACCTGGTGGTCACTAATCACATTGATGGAACATTCAGTTTCACAATTGTCCTTCAGCCCATATTAGGGCCATTACAGGCAGAAACCAATGATTTATTAACAGGAGAAATTCACTGGAAAGAGAAGAGAGACTCGGGTGGCCGTTTCTAGCTTAATTATATATGTTGTGTCTGTTTTCAGTCTCTGTTTTCAAGAGTGCACTGGAACATACAGGTAGTTCTTGACTTATAACCATTAGTTTAGTGACTGTTCCAAGTTACAATGGCAAAGAAAAAGTGACTTATGGCCAGTTTTCACACGACCATTCCCGCATCCCCATAGTCACCTGATCAAAATTTGGATGCTTGACAACCGGTTCATATTTATGACCGTTGCAAGGTCCTGCAGTCATGTGATTCCCCCTTTTGCGATCATCTGATGAGCAAAGTCAGTGGGGAAGCCAGATTCACTTAATAACTGTATTCCTACCTTAACAACTTCAGTGATTCACTTAACAATGATGGTAAATCCATTTAACAATGGTCTGGCAGACCGTTGGGCTCAATTGTCCTCCTTATTTCCAGGATGGATCTCCCTTTGAGAAGCTTCCACCCTTTGCTTCTTGTCCTACGTCGAGGGTGACTTGTCCTACGTCGGAGCAAGATGCTTCAAGGCGCACTAAAAAGGCAAACTCAGTCATTTCCCAACGACTCATGAAAACAGCCTACTCCTCAAAGGAGATGCAGTCACTTTAACAAATCAAAGGCGAGCGTTTCACATTGTTGTGTGTTCAAAGCAGTTTTCCTCCTCACTTCCTATCCCACTCCATTGTCTATAGAAGAATCAGCATTTTCGTCTTTCTAGTAGCAAATCTTTATTTCTTAACATTGCTATTTCTGGTAACCTTCACAAAAAAACTATTTTCCTGATTAAGGTAGACTGAAGAGACTTTAACGTTTTGCCTGTGGTGCAGTTCGTGATTGCTTGTTTCTTTGCTTTTAACAGAATAACAGAAGAGTTGGAAGGGACCGTGGGGGTCTTCTAGTTTAACCCCCCCTCCTCAGGCAGGAAACTCTATACCACTTCAGACAATTAGTTGTCCAATCTCTTCTTAAAAACTTCCAGTATTGGAGCATTCACAACTTCTCAAGGAAAGCTGTTCCATTGATTAATTGTTCTTCCTGTCGGGAAATTTATCCTTAGTTCTAGGTTGAGTCTCTCCTTGATTAGTTTCCATCCGTTGCTTCTTGACCGGCCTTCAGGTGCTTTGCAGAAGAGGTTGACCCCCGCCTCTTCTTTGTGGCAACCCTTTAGATAGAAGACACTGCTATTATGCTTTTGATGATTGATCTTACGAGCCAGACGTTTTTCACTATTTTTGTATATTCTTTTCCAATTCTAAGGTTACCTTAGTTCTACCTGTTGTCACTGACGTTTCTCCCTTTAATTTTAGTTCCATTTAGTTCCAGGTTTTCACTTTGTACCTTAAATTGTATTACTGTCATCAGCATAGTCCAGGTTATTAATGTTTCTTCCTCCAGTTTTAAAAGCTGCACACATTTTCATCCAATCAGGCATCCCCTAACATATATCATGGGCATTTGTATTTAAAAGTAACTCTCAGAATATGAATATTCCCAGCTGTATAGATTATCCAAAGTTGCAAAAGAAAACATATGCAGATATTTCTAGTGAATTATTTAGAGAGCAATTCCTCAATTTATTATCTTTAACGATTGGTTCCACTGTCTAATCGCTCTTACTATTAGAAAGGGGTGGTGTGGGGTTTTTTTGCCTTTTTGATGCTATAATTCAGCTGCAAACTGCTTTCCTAAAATGTTAATATTTTATTGGGTGTCCTGCATTCTGGAACGAAAAAGATTTTCTAACAGATGTATTGAAAGATCAAACCATACTGTCTTTTCTGGTTATTTTTTTTTCTCTACATAAAAGTAAACATGCCTTGTTTACTTTTAGAAGTAAAGGCAAACATTTAATCTTTTTCCCCCTTAGGATTTTCTTACTGAAATTCAATCATGCTTGTTTTTCCCTAAACCCATTTTTCCTTGAAATGAGATGTAGTTCTAATACGTAAGATATAGACCAGTGATGGCTGAACTTTTAGGCACCGAGTGCCCGGATGAGTCACAATTAATGGGTCGCAGCTTGTGACATCATTGCCCAGCGCCACTACTTTCTTTCTGAGCATGCTCATGGCCCTGTGATGTCATCTCCTGTCACCACTACTCACTTCTGAGCATGCACAAGGCCTTGTGACATCATCGCCTGGTGCCACCGTTCTCTTTCTGAGCATGCTCATCTCTGGGGTGATGCTGGGACAATTTGGCTCACGTGCCAACATAGAGAACTCGGCATGACTGCCGTGGCACGCATGTCATAGGATCACCATCACTGATATAGACTGACTATGGCAGAAGACTGTAAAATAATGACCACCAAAGAATTGGAGTGTATGATCTCCATATCTGATAATAATAAATCTGATAATAAATATAATTGGAGATTATAATGCAATTTAAGACCCCATTCACCTTTTTTGAAGTAACATCACCTGATTGGCTTACATCCAATTTGCAATTAATCAGTGTTCAAACACCTGTTTCTTAAAATCCATTACTAAACCATACTAGCTTCTCCTTATATCAGAATCAGAATTTATTGGTCAAGTGTATCTGGACACTCAAGGAATTTGTCTCCAGTGTACATGTTCTATACCTCCATATATACAATAAACAAACTGTGATTACAGTCATAATCCTAAAGTACATAGAGTACTTTATGTATGGCATTTGATATTCCTTTCCTAAGGGAAGACCTCTAGACTTGACTGTTATTTTTCATTCTCTTAGATTCAGCTCATTTCTCTTACCTATCAAGATCATTTTGAATTCAATAACTGTTGTTCAAGGGAATCTGGTACCTCAGCTAATCATGCGTCCTTTGAAAAGTTGAGAAGGTGTCCTACGATCTCCTCATTCATGTTGTTAGTAAACATATTACTTCAGTACT
>JANHFO010002096.1:372219-382492 GCA_032468095.1 Pareas carinatus
ATACACAGATGCTGTCTCTTTACTGGGTTTGTTCAAATGAAAACTAGACAGACATCTGGGAATTTTAGTTTGGTTTCCTGCTCTGAGTGAAGTAGATTCAGTGATTTGCATGGCTCCTTCCAACTGTCAGATTTTGTGATTCAAAACTCTGATTCTGGGATTTGAAGTTCACACATCTTAAAATTGCTGAGGTTGAGAAATGTGATGCTAATGTACATTACAGTATACTTTAACTTACCTGTCTTGGTTGGTGTCACAGGAATCTCCAACCAGATCATTGTCAATGTCTGACTGTAAAATCGAATAATAATATAAATAAATTACATTATATAAGATGAAAGATTATGAATACTGTATACCATCTTATAGAAAAAACTGCCATGTAGTTCTTCTAAGAATTTTTATGAGTATGGAATTAAAAGAACTCAAAAGAACATGAAGAAAGTTGTATATCAAGCTGCCATTTGCTTTTAAAGCTCTCAGATAGAGATTCTAAGAAAAATTGAAGAACTTGAACATCTGGTACCATTTAAGTGAACTCATATTGAGATACATATACTCAAAATGGAGCGTACAAGATAGTTTCATAAATGAAAGCTTATATTACTATTGTTGCAGGACCCCTATCTCTATATATTGTTTTAAATTGTTATATACAGCTTTATTGGTGGTAAGCTGCCCAGAGCTATTTTAAGATGGCAACTATATAAATGTTTTCAATAAATAATATGAATAAATACAATAAGTTAAAATATTAACATTTGCATTTCTACAGGTAATACATTGCACTGAAAAACAATGATCTACACCAGCTTTCCCAAACTGGCATTTTGCATAGAATTCAGAAAGGAATACTATTTATACATGATGACATGATGAATGTACTTACGATTGCGAATTGTGTTCATGATTGGGATTGTGGTTTGTCGCTTGCAACTTATAAGTACTTTATGATTATGAATGTATCTTATGCTTATATACACAATTGATTATGTCTATATATGCAATGACTATGTCTATATATACAAATGATCATGATTATGCATATATACATACACACACACACACACACACACACAAATTATCATGATTATGCTTATATATTCGAATTATTTATGAATGTATCTTTGAGCATTGGGTATTGAGCATGCTGACTGAAGACAAATTCCTTGTGTGTCTTGACACACTTGACAAAATAAAATTCTGATTCTGATTTGAAGATACTTGTGGGAAATCATTTGGATGAAACTTCACAATGGGCTTTTCTTCCTTTCAGAATATTTGGGGTCAAATAAAACTGTCACCATTACCTTAATAATAACATTCTGGAAGCTTATAAAAAAGTCTTCCTTTTTAAAAAACACATTTGATTAGCTATTAAAAACTGTTCTGATTTGCTACAGGGAGTCTTGCAACTATTTGTTTAGGGATCATTCAGAGTTTCAATGGCACTGAAAAAAATAACTCAACTATTTTTCACCCTTACAAACATAGCAGCCTCCCTATGGTCATGGGATCAGAATTGGGATGCTTGGCAACTGCTTCATATTTATGGTGGTTGTGGTGCCCCAAGGTCATGTGATCACCTTTTGCGACCTTCTGACAAACCAAGTTGGTGGGGAAGCCAGATTCACTTCACAATTGCTTAGCTAATTCACTTAACATCTGTGGCAAGAAAAGTCATAAAATGAGACAAAACTCACTCAAAAATTGTCTCGCTTAGCAAGGGAAATTTGGGCTCAATTGTGGACAGAAATCAATCACTACCTATCTTAATTCAATTATTCTTGACTTTGCTGCAAATTTATGAATATAAGATGAAACAGCAATGGCTTTCAATACATTTTTTAAAATACTTTTTTATATTTTAATCCTTTTTATTGATTTTATATTCATAACATACAAACTACAAACCATATCATTCCAACATATTTACATTATTTAAATAATTCTTATATTCATTCTATATTTATCCAATATATCCAATATAACCTTCCATTTTTCGTTTTCTAAAGTATTTTTATTGTCCATTACGTATTCCTGTTTTTATATCTTCTTCTTTATGACTGTGATTTCAAAGTCTTTCAATCATCGATGTAACCATATGGTTCATAAAATATTTTTTTTTACAAGCCTGGAGTAAGACTAATAGACTTGAAAACTATTCTCGCTTTTAATTCCACTGAAGACTGATACCTTTGCAGATACACTAGCAATCTGCTCACCTGATTGGGATTGCTGATATCCGGGCAGCTGTCACAGGCATCACCAACACCATCGCTGTCTCTATCTTTCTGCTCCCAGTTGGCTATTTTCTGACAGTTGTCTAAAACATTCTTAATCCCTGAATAAAATTGCACACTTAATTAATGTTACCTTATGATCACTGAAACACCAGGATGTGGGGAGGAATGTGTATATTCCCAGACTCAATCCAGAAATTCAAGCACAACAACCAATTTCTGGCATCCACAATTTTGGTTGAGGGTTTTTCCCCCTTGGGGGGGTCAGGGCAAAAATAAGGAAGGAGTTTCTTAAACCACAGCTAAAAGTACTATTTGAATCAATCCATGTTTTTAAAAAAGCTGACATTTTTCAATTGCTGACATGGATAAATATTCCCATGGTTGGGGGAAAAAAGGAAAAATAAATATTGGACCTAGTCATAAAAAAATTGTTCACCACTGTTCTACCATGTCTTAATTCTTGGGGTAGCCTGTTAGATATAGTAGAATGTGGAATGAATTGACTGAGCAGATGTCTTTCAAGTTATTATTTGGTTTGTTTTTTATATATGTTTATATATGCAATATTATTTTAAAGAGAGAGATGGAAAGATATCACTTGTGGATTAGCCTTGGTAGGATCGGGGTGAAGGTGGTATATCCATCCTGGCCCTACTCAGGTTTTGTTACCATCCTTAGCAAGACCAAATGATCGTGGGTTTTAGGACCTTCTAGAATGAGAGCTTCCATTGCTGGTTCTGGATGCAGTGGCAGTTCCCCAGCTGGAATTTTTGAGCAGGAAGTAAGAATCTAGGACTCCCAAGTTGTGCATGTGTTGTGTGTGAGAGTACCTATCTATCTATGCTTCATAACTTAAAATATATGCCTGACTCAAAATATATAAATTGATATTTAAAATATAAGACAATATAAAACTAAAAGTCAATAAAGCACGTTGCCTACAAGCATATAATTCTGGGAAAATATTTCAGGGATCACAGGATAATTTAGAATGCACTTTCTGGGGCAGAAATAAGGAACATCAACCAGAAATCTGATGCTGAAAATCCCCTGCTGCACATTGACACTGTTTCAAGACATCTGTTCAACATCAAGAAACAGGGAAATAAAAACAGGACGGGGTTTAGGTGAAGGTGAGCTGGAAGAGAGTTTGAATCCAAAGCCTTGTCAACCCTCAATCAGAGATGAGATGAAGGCAATTGAACAGGAATGCTTGCAAGTGTCAGGAAGAATTTTTTTTTGTTAGTTAAATGAGCATCCTAGAAAAAAAAGGTTTGTCGGCTGTGCACCTTCAGTTTTGTGCTGCTGCTGCTGCTTTGTCACAAATAAGGTTTTAGAAATTACAGTGCTTTTGATATCAGAGCAAAGAATGAATGTAGATGTTCTGTCTGGGTCTGTCTGATTTTCAGTAACTTTCTGATAAACTGATATGAGGAAGCAGATCTGAAATACTTCCAAGCATGTACAGTTACCTAAATGTGATTATCGATATGCAAACTACAAAGCTCTAAATGCAGATGTAGTTGCCTAAAAGATTTTTCAATATATCTCAGAAATGAAGATTGACCCACCATCTCCATCTATATCTTCATCACAGGCATCTCCTTTGCCATCTCCATCAGTGTCCCGCTGGTCATTGTTTAATACCATGCGACAGTTATCACAAACATCACCAAAAATATCTTGATCACTATTCTTCTGGTTAACATTAGGAGCCAAGACACAGTTGTCCTGAAATAGAGAGTTGGATAAATCTTTCTTAGAAGTCTAGCCTTAGACATGGCATTGTGCAGGATTTTGCCCTCTTTCTTTTCCCACCTAATCTCTGTATGAAGTCATCCGTTGAGGTCATCAAATGGCCTAAAATTAGATATCATCAGTCTTTACTCCAGGCCAACCAAGTGTTGTTAAGTAAAGCAGTTTCTAAGTAAAATTATGACTTGCTCATGATCTTACTTCAGCTTTCCTTTGTTTTCAGACCTGTGAAAGTTCTAATTCCAGATGCAATTCAAAGTGCTGATTGTCACCTATAAAACCTAAGGGCGAGATTTTTCGAAGGACTGTCTAACTCCAATTATTTCTGTCCCCTTGATTAAACAATATCATCTAATGGGAACTAGGAAGGATTCTTTGTCACTGCCCCATCAGATGGCCCTGACAAATGGCATTCTGCAAGGTGTTAAAACATGGTGGTTCTTTGTGACTTGTAAAAATTTGCAAATATGTAGCCATATTGATGCTCACTGCAGCCTCCTATCTGAATATGTAAGAAAATAACCAACTGATCGGCATCAATTTTAGGTGTAATTGGGAGAAAGGATATTGGTTATCTGAAACCAAATATTATATAAACAGATAAACTGATAAGAGAAACACACTAAAAAGATCCCATGTTTGTAGGCATCCAGTAAACTATAATGTGCTGGAACAGGATGGTAAAAATCAACATAGGGATGGATCATTTTTTTGACACAATGCCCCCTGTTGTGCAGATTGGTAGTAGTATTACTTCAATACAGAAAACACACCAATTCCTAACCAGTACCTGATCATTAGGAATACCATCCCCATCCGCATCATCATCGCAGGCATCTCCCATACCATCTCCATCGGCATCTTCTTGACCAGAGTTTGGAACGAACATGCAGTTGTCCTACAGGGAAAACAAAGTAAGCACAATAGAGCATTATTTTTCAACCAGTGCCATCAGATGAGATGGATTGCAGTGTTGGAAATCAGCAACTTCCATGAATAGGAGGAATACATATTGTATTGCACTGTATCTATCTCTAGGACACAGAAGTTTTTCGATTCTCTTTTTTTTCAGCAGTTCTTTGATAAAATGTTTTTATAACATGAATCAAACATGAAACATAATCATCTTGTCAGCCAGGCCTCTGTCGAATTGCTAACCTTTTTGCAGCTGTCAGCTGAACATGGAAGTTTTTCATCTGGATACCCATCAATATCAACATCTTTTCCACACAAAAAGCCATCACCAGCCCAGCCAATGCCACACTGTGAACAAAGCATTACAAAATGAAAGCAATATTGAAGATGTCTTGTCTTTGTGGACACAGACCTTCCTATTCTTTCTTTTTCAACTGAAATTCAAAATTTTTTTTGATTCCTGTCCTAGTATGTCAGCCTTCTTCATCTGATGTCTTCTGAATGAATGTGTAGCCCCTGGAATTATCGAGTGCATAGCCAAAGAATTCTACGAGATATGTTGCCATAATATCTAAGAATACTAAATTGTGCCAGGGTGTAGTATGGCATAATATTATCACACTTAGGACATATTTTAAGCCTTCTATACACATGCATACTTCACCGTTCTCAAATCTAAGTTGCTTAAAATGAGAAATCTCTGCAACTTTCAAAATTCTCTGGCAGGATGTAATAATAAGTGATGATATGGGTGACATCCTACAGTCCCAACACATTCAAAAGGTATCAAATTAGCAAAGGTAGGCATACTAAGATAATTTTTAAAAGTGCATTAATGTAGAGTCAAAACTGCAAAGAAAACATGGATACAGATTTGCTTCCAAAATACTACTATAGCATGTTTTAAAAATAAATTATAAAATATGACTTGTCATGTATGTTTTTCTTTTACTTGTCTTTCTTTTCTTCTTAATCCCAGTTCTAGATTAAGTTTTATATACTATTTATTCAATAAGGATGGGGAAAGCACTGACTTACAGCACACAAGATGTTCCCTTGTCTTATTTCTGAACAATCAGCATGGATACTGCAAGGGTTCAGAACACGATTTCTACAGCTTCGTTCAGCTCTGCACCCTCTGATTTGGTCTCCAGTAAATCCTGGCTTGCAAGCACCACAATGGTAAGAACCCTTGGAAAAAGCAGATAAATTCATAAACTAAACATTGCAACTAAAAGATCCAGTGACAAAAAGCAATCACTGTCTAGGTAAGTGGTTTCGTTACTGACTTGCTAAATATTTTTTCTAACACTCAATTGGCCTCTGTCTTTCTCCATCTTAAAATCATCTACCCTTATTAACTTGTTCATCAGAATTTCACAATTGCTTTGTTGAAATCCATATATATATATATATATTAGATCTACAGCATTTCCACAATTTATCAAAGAAGATATCTAACACATACACACACCCACACACCAAAAATGAGATTACATTTAGGAAGATTTGCTCTTTGACAGATCCATGCTGACTTCTACCTAATTATTGCATTGAGTTCAAGATATTTAACAGATCAGTCTTTTTATAATCTGCTTTAGAATTTGGTGGGCATTTTTGTCAAACTAAGTGCTCTATAGTTCCTTGGATTTTCCTTTTACTCCTTTTTGAAGATTAAGTTCAACTTTTGTACTTCAATCATTTGGCATTTTGCCCATTTATCTAAGAAGTCTTAAAGATAACACTTATACATTCAGTTAATATATTTTTTCAACCTAGGCAAGTTTAAGATTGACTTCAACTCCAAGAATTCCTCAGCTAGCCATACATTATGAAGAAAAACTGCACACCACCCAGAGTCCCTTCTTGAAGAAGATGGATGGTCTAGAAATGTAAAATATAAATAAATACATGTATAAATACATGCATGCTTGTTTCATAATGCAAATCCCACCCTTACACACTATACAGGCATCCCAACATCTGACGCAAATATAGAAGTCCTGGTATTTTTATCATGAAGTATGCATCGTTATTTAACACTCCTCCACACTCACAAATAAAGATTCAAGTTCTGGATGCAATTCATTTAGCCTTGGAGATCAAAACTTATTCAAAGTAAGGAGGTAGTTCATGGTCAGGCTTCCATTAATCTTGATTTTCCATGTTGTTATCTGTTTTTAAATCATTAGCTAGTAATAAGTCAAGGATAATAAATACTTTTGTGCCTTCCTCTATTCACCTCAAAAAAGTCATCAGCAAGACTTTACTGTTATTTCTGAAACATTAAAAATGAGCAAATTCAGGCAATTGAAAGTGATGCTTACCATGGTGTTTATACACTGAGAATTTGGGACACAACCTCCATTTCCTATACGCTGACATTCATCTATGTCCAAGCAAGCCTAAAATAATAAAAAAGCAAGTTGATTCTAACAGATCTCTTATTTAAGAACAAAATGGTTATAGCAAGTAATATATGTTTTAAAATATAGAAAAATGAATATTTTTAAAGAATTATATTATTAAATCATAACTGTGTTTTAATGTGAAAGTAGAAGAAAAAGTCAAATTGTTCTACTGCTGCAGGTGTATTCAGTCTGTACAATATAAATGAATATATATTTCAAAGAATGGATGATATTGAATGGGGAGATACAAGAGAAGAAACTCAGCTATTAAACCAATTGGGGAACACATGAAATAAGCAAATAAATAAGCAATTTGTAAATTTGTAAATAAGCAAAACATTTCACACATCATTCACAATAATGCTACGTTAGTTCTTTGTGGAGAAGTCTTTATTTTTGATTTGCTGGTTATTGCAGGTAAAGACTATAGGCGTTTATCTTCTTAACTTTTTAAAATTATAAGATCCATTTAAGAAAAAAACAATCTTCTGAAATCAATGTAATCTCCCAAGATAACGAGCGAACTTTCAAGATTTTTAGAACTCTTCATGAAGCAGAACAATAAACAAAGCAAAACATAGACAACAAAAAAGAAAGTAAATTTTAAATCACAATGTTTCCATTTTGCTATAATCTGATCACAGAACATCAGAGAAAGATGCAGGTCTTTGCACTAGGTCTAGAAAAAAGAAGGAGTAACCTGAAACCCCAGCGACACCAGCAGATCTCAAATCTCCTTTTTGCAGCACTCAGAGCCTTTTTTTTTCCTGGTCATAAATGCTGATTGGTCATGAAGGCAAGCCTTTGAAGTGAGAAGCAGATGAAAATTAAACTACAGGTAGGGCTTGACTTACAACCACAATTGTGACTGGAATCTTGGTTGTAGAGTGAAATGGTCATTAAGGAAAATCCCCATGTGATTGCTTTGGAATGACCACAATCCCAGCATTTCTGGTTGTAGCATTAAGCGATCTTACAAGCTGTTAAGTGGACAGAATCCTAGGTAAAGATTGAGGGGTGCCTCAGAGGAAGTGGGGGAGACCCTGGGAAGCTTTGCTCAAGAAAGGTGTAATGTGTCATAATAGTATCACATTTTAACAAAGTCAACTAGGAAGAACCTAAAGATATGCGTGTTGGACCAGACACAAAACAATGACAAAATAAAATTTAAAAGTTAACAAAGCCCTTGGAGGCCTTAAAATGAGTGGGACATCAACTGAAATAAATACTGTAGTCTGTTAATAATATAAATCACATTTTTGCTGTATATACAGAAACAATGCAGTCATTTAGAGAATTAGAATTTATTAGCCAAGTGTGTCTGGACACACAAGGAATTTGTCTTCGATGTACATGGTCTATTCTTACATACAGGCTATAATTGACAAACTGTGATTACAATCATAAGACTATAACTGACAAACAATAATTACAGTTATAAGAGTACTTTAATAAAAAAATAATTTAATAAAAATGTAATTTGTATAGGGATTACTAATTGGAACTTGAAGAAAGATTACTTCAGCTATAGGAAGCCAAATATTTATAGGAATCAGGCTGCCTTTGGTTGAAAGAACAGTAATGAGATGACAAACCTGTTTGTTATTTTTGGCAAAGTTTATTCCCATTCCTTGGATGATCTGCCCAATATATCCTGGTGGGCAAGCTTCACATCTGAAACCTGGAGCCATGTTCACACATTGCACTCCTGGGAAGCATGGTTTATATTGGCACTGAAAGACAAAGGTCCAATTTTTACCACATACTAACTATAAGGCATTCAACCAAGCAAGTTAGACATGCAGATATTTGTTAGATGCTTTACTTGACTCACATTTTGAATCCTAATTCTAATGTTAGAATTAAAAAAGAGCCCCACGATTTTTCTTTTTGAAATATCGTTGCTCTAGACCAGTGATGGCGAACCGATGGCACACGTGCCACAATGGGCAGAGCCCTCTCTGTTGGCACATGAGTCAAGTCACCCCAGCATCGCCTCAGAGTGGAGCATGCAAAGAAAGAGAATAGCGGCATCGGACAATGACATCACAGGGTCCTACACATGCTCCGAAAGAGAATAGTGGCACCGGGCGATGATGTCACAAGCCGTGACTCATTAGCTCTGACTCATCTGGGCATTCAGTGTCTAAAAGTATCGCCATCACTGCTCTAGACATTGAGAAATTATCCTTAGCAACTTCCAATGGATAGCATGGCAACGAGGCAGCCGGCTCTGGAGGCTCCTGAGCCGAACTGCCTGACAGCAGGTAGACTAGTTTGGTTCCATGCCTGGAGTCGAACCTAAATTGCTCCAGACAGGCAACGAAGGGAGGATGTTCCACAGTCCTGGAGGAGGTGATGACTGCCCTGGGACCGGGAAAAAATCCTCAAAAGGTCTGTCTTGCTGTGCTGTGAGCTCGCAGTGTTTAGCCACAGATGAACCAGAAGCAACAATGGAAGCAGCTTGGAAACAAGCCACAAAAAAACTGATAATCAACATCAAACCAGCTGGGTGAGGTTAAAACCCTACATCAAAAGACTATGCTACCTGATTAAAGAGATTCTTAAAAAGTAACACTCGAAAGAGGGGGGAAATGGCGACTGAAAACGGAAGGGATTAATTACAAGGAAAAGGTTTGGGAGTGAACTAAAATATCTAGAGATGGAAGGACTTTCTATCCATACTAAAATTTAAAAGTTGCCATGTTTATAAAACAAAACTATAAAATCTTTAAGATTCTGTTGGGTTTATTTTAAAAAGAAGAAAAACCGGGTGGTGTGAGTGAAAGCGTAAAATGAAAACCTTACTGCAACTGTTATGGACTCTAGCAAGAAAAGAACAAACTGTGAAATCTACAAAGAAGAAAAGCTAAAAATAAAAAAAAATGATTAATGAAATGTTAATGATACTTATGGATGGATTCACGGCTGAAGTTAATAAAATAA
>JANHFO010002096.1:402597-416217 GCA_032468095.1 Pareas carinatus
AATGTTTTTATATGGCTGTACACCGCCCTGAGTCCCTTCGGGGAGAAGGGCGGTATAAAAATTTAATAAATATATATGAATATATATATAATATATATAATATAATATATATATATAGTAACACTGATTCAATAGGATGACTTGCAAAGAATACTGTATGTGTGCCATAGAATAGTTCTTTTTCTTCTATCCTCAGGCATACCAGATATTTTCCCCAAAATCTTCTTTTAAAGTTGCATAATATTTTCTCTGAAGGACTACTTTTTAAAAACAATGGATCTTGAAAACTTTATATGTTAATATACTACAGAACTTTTGATTGTGGAATAGTATTCTAAAATTTGAGGTGCATTCATTATCCCCACCCTAATGTTCTTTTGGCTTAGTCATACAATCTAGGATATTATAGTTTATAATATGTAAAACAATTTTTTTCCAACAACCCATGTTTAAACGCTGAACATTTAAAACAATAATGGCTTAAAAGTTGAGATATGATCTGCAAATTTTGAAAATCGAAGTTTGTTTTCCCTTTGTCACAAAACCATAAGCCTTATGATGACCACTCTGTGTAAAGAATTTCACATATAAAATTGGGAGAGAGGAAGAGGAAGGTGGAAAATTATGTTTAAGCACTGCACCGACACTGGGAAGAGCCAGGGTCATATTCATCCTCAGACAAGGAAGCTCAATGGACCAACCATTATCTCAAAGGCTAATCCAGTATTTCTCAAGGCTAACTGAGGAATTATGAGAGTGGAAGTCCATCCATCTTAAAGCTGTCTATTTAAACTACCCTGTTTCTGAGAAAAAAAGGCCTACCCCGAAAATAAACCCAAGCATTTTTCAGATTGCTGGTAAATATGAACTCTGCCCAGATGCATTTACCAGAAGTACATCCATCGCAACTGGAGACGGAGCAACAAAAACAAGCCCTATCCCGAAAATAAGCCTAGTGCATATTTTGGAGCAAAAATTAATATAAGACCGAGTCTTATTTTCAGGGAAACATGGTATCTAAGGATAAAACTGAAAGAGGAAATGATACATACTAACTTCAATGCCTGAGGAAAATAAACTTAATAGTCCCCTATTTGTTGTCTTCACCTTCTTGGGGGGCATGAATTAATAACAATAATGACATTCTTTAAAGCCAAATAATGACACTTGCAATAAAACCATAAGATTCTGCTTCAGTGACATACAGTATGTTGCAAAGTCAACATTTTTGAGAGTATTAAGAAACATCCGATTGCCGGACGTTTTTTGCTGGGGAAACTATAAGTGGTCAGTGAATGTTAATTAAATGGGTTTTTGGTGAGTGGGTTTTTTTTTTAGATAACCTCCTTAAGTATTCTGCTGAGCGTTGTTGAATTGCATCTTTAAGAAAGCTTCTTCCTTAAACTGTAGAAAATTGAAGCTGGGAGTGTTTACACACAACCGAGGTGGAAGTACGTCGCCAATCCATGCATGCTGCAAAGGTGAGCCCTGTTTCACTAATGTTGTTTTGCAGGTGAAATATGCATTTGTTGAAAATGAAGCTCCTGGCAAGTGTCAGTGAAAGTCTTTTGCATGGCAATCTCAACAGTGCCAATAGCTTTCTCCTCCGATTACCTTTCTCGTGCGTTGAACCCGAACACCCCACCATGCCCCCAAAAGGAGATCTAGTGGCTGGGGGAGAAGGGGAAGGGGAAGCCAGCACTATTTCAGCACTATCTGATCTTGGAGAGCTAAGAAATCAGGTGACAGGGCAGGGGAAAGGATTCAAAACACCACCTCGCCGCTCCTATTTGTGGTCGCCCATATTTTGCCCCCCAGAACTTGATGAGGAGCACCAGGTGGGCGGAAGGCGCCTGCCTCGCTCTCTATTAGAACGTGGGATGGGGAGGTCGCGCGCGCGCAGGCTGTTGGCTCCGGCACGCGCTTCCTTCGTCCCCGGGACCAACGGTCCTACGCGCAAGCGGCAGCCTCAGCGCCCAGCCTACGGGGAGGCCGAGGCAACTGACGGGGCGGGGCTTCGCGAGGGCAAAGGTGAACGGTGTCAACATGGCGTCTTCAATGGAGCTGAGTAGCTGGGGCGGCGATTGGGGGTTGCCGTCGGTGCATGCCGAGTGCCTCGTTGTCATGGTAACGGAGGGGGAGGAAACCGGCCAGGTCACGCGAGGGAAAGCCTCTTATGGGGAGGAGAAGCGAGGAAACTGAGGCTAGAAGTCCCAAAAAAAGACCCGGGAGGGTTGTCCGGTTCTACCCACTGCAAGAACCGGCCCGGCAGGCACGGTCGCCGTCCCTGGAGATAGAACTGGGGAAACGGAACTTCAGCGTTTCCAGGGCCGTTGTTGGTCTGGCTTCTCCAGAAAGTTGAATCGAGTGAGGGATAAATGAGGGATCAGATCAGGAGGGAAATAAAAAACGGATCAAGTATTGCGGCGTTAGCTTTCGGGGTCTGTGGCTTGGTGCATCGCAGGGATGGGCTATATGTCCTGAAAAAGTAGTACATTCGGGGATATTGGATTGGGGAAAGTTGTATTTCATTTGGAAGTCTGCACTTCTTTCAGGACTGATTCTGAGGCTTTAGGGTGCTGAAATAATGACTTGAAACGGTATGTATCAGCATTTGTGATTGATTCCTATGCTGTTTGTCTTAAGATCAACTGACTTCATATATGGAAAAATTAAAAATGGATATTTTCCGTTTCCAAATGTGTGTATTTACAAACTCGTGAAATGAGGCTTTATCCTGCCATTATTATTTTTATAAATAACTTTAGGCAGCGAACATACCTAATACTCCTCCTCCTGTTTTCTCCACAACAACCTTGTAAGGTGTGTTGACTGACAGAGTGAGTGACTGAACCAGTCACCCAGCCAACTTTCATGCCTAAAATGGAACTAGAACTTATAGTCTCCGGGTTGTTAGGTCAGCACCTTAATCACTAGACCAAACTGGATTCAATATCTTTGGTTGTGAAGTGGATTTGCTTTGCTAAATATTGGTCAATGTATTTTAAAGAAGCTTTTTAAATTTAGCTCGCTTCTAATGTCTAATTGATATATCACTGAAATTCAAAGAATTAATTCATAATATCCTATTGATTATTGTAGCCTTGATTCTGACTATGGCAACAGCATAACACAAGCATGAACCTTAAAAGAAATAAGTAGCTACTATTTTTCCAAGCTTGCTAGTTATTTTCACTTTTAAAAAAATTCTGAAGGGTACATTATTAAATTCTGTTTTTCTTTTTAACATTTATTACAGGCTTATGCCAGGTTTTCAGGTGCACCATTGAAGATCAGTGTAATAGACAATGCATGGAATGTACCAAGAGGTATTACTTTTAATATTTTAAAAGTTTTGATGGCACATTTTAAGTCAGACCTGGGCATTTTATGGCCTGTGCACCACAGCTGGCCCTTTGACTGTCCCTATCTGGTCCATGGTGGTGACGGGAGGGGGAGGCAGCAGGGGGAGGTGGTGGTGCAATGGGGAGTTGCATGGGAGCAGCGGTAGCGCTGGCCTTCCACAAAAGTCCCAGTTTCTCATGTGACCTGGTGGGAAAATTAATAGTCTACTCCTGTTTCGAGTAGTGGTTGTATATATACTTTAGAACTGTCTAAATAAGAAATTGGTTTGATTTGGCTTATAGTCCAGTCTTGAAATACAAAACGAACAGTGGATGGAATCAAAGGAAAATTTGTTTTATACCTGCACCATGTTGCAAAGCAAGTATATAAATCTAAATAAATAAATAAATAAATAAATAAGTGCAGTGAAATATTGAACAATTTGCTTTCATGTGGTTCTGTTGTTTAAAACTGCAATCTCCAACTTTTCTGCCAGAGACTGGTTTCAGAAGAAAAATTGTCTTCCATAGACAGGGGTGGTGATGGTAGTTTCATGCACAGCCTAGCTCCTGCACATGCACAGATGAAGCTTCAGTTGTTTACTCGCCACTTGTCATCCAATTTCCTAATGAGGTTGGGGACTCCTGGTTTAAAACATAATTGCACTATGCAAGATTTGTGTGAATCATACAACACGAATTACATAGGATAATAGATTGTCAACATTTAAAGCTATGATATCTAATAACAGAATCAGGGCCTATCCAAACTCATTTGATATGTTGATATAGTATCACAACTACAAACTGTAAGCTTTACTACAAAGATATGACTTGAATATGAAGATTAAATGACAAATATGATGGATTACAATCTGATATAGCCCAGTCTAACTGATCAATATCTAATATAATCAAACTTTAGGGTTTGTTCAGTTATCATTAATGCAGTTCTTCTGTTTATATGATCTTATCTGATTTAATCTTTTTTAGGGAGTATACCATTATTAATATCAGATGACATTGTTATTTCTCAGCCGGCACAAATATTAAACTTTTTAAGAAAACAGGTAGGTTTTATAATTAACATTACCCATTTCAGTATGTTTAAAGACTAAGGATGGTATACTCTAGCTTTGTTTTGTATTTGTTAGTACTTATCTTACGAATACTGGAGGAATTTGTGCTAGTTCATTTTAATTTTCTACATTAAATGGAAGGCATCAGTAGTAAATTATTTTTACTTTTTCTGACATAATTATACCAGGTTTAGACTATTAGAAACCATAGCTCTATTAGGGAATCTAATAGATAAATGGAATTTTTGAAATGGAAGATATAGCACATCCATTAGTTAGCATTGATACCAACTACATAGTACAAATCCTTTTGCTTTTGGTGATTGTAAGATATGGGATAGCTATGTCACTTATCTTTGTTCTATCTATTGCTGCCTGCTTAAATTAAGAAGTAATATCTTTTTTCTAAAAACAGCATTAAAAGATCATTTTCATAGAATATAGAGATGATCATATCAACAAAGTTGATTCTTCGCTACATAGTTTGTGACAGGGTATAGTAAGAGTATGGGCTGAATTTATGCTAGGATTTAAAACAGTATTTCAAATTCTAAAAAACTTAAAGAAATCTAAAACTGGCAGTAATATATAACTGTGTTTCATTAAGTGACTGCAAGGTGACATATGGTAAAAGATACATTCTTGCTTCCAAGCAAATTGGCAGGTTTATTCAAAGTATTTTTCAGGTAAAACTACTCAGGGTGGCTTATAAAAGATTAATAAAAGCAAAGGAATCCCGAAGCTTACAATCTCAGAAACACAAAGAAAAAAAGTAAAAAAGGATAAGGAAAGGGAAAATTGTATTTCTTGATTTTATTCTTCCATCACATTGACTAACACTGATACAAGACTGCATTAAGCCAGATATGAAGGGAAAGAAGTGATTTGAAATGTGTATTTGTGTGTACAGATAATCCTTGATGTATGAGCACAACTGAGACTCAAGACATTATCATTAAGCAAGGCATCACATGACCACACTGATTTCATAACTTTTTGCCATGGTCATTAAGTGAATCATGGTTGTTAGGTGAGACAATGTGATTGCAATTTGTGAGCTTCCCTGTTGATTTTCCTTGTTGGAAGCCACCTGGGAAGTTCGCAAATGACAAGTGACTCTGTGATGCTACAACTGTTGTAAATGCAAGCCAGTTGCCAAGTGCTCAGATCGCAATCATGTAACCACAGGTTGTGATAGTTGTGAGCGTGAGGACCAGTCCTAAATCACTTTTTTTTAGTGCTATCATAACTTTAAATGGTCGTTAAGTGCATGGTGGTAATGCAAGGATTATCTGTATATCATGTCTGTCAGTAGCTCATCAAAAAAGCCACATCTTTTCCTGGGTCTGTTTTTGACTTCTCTGCCCTTATTGAGTCTGCAAGTAGTCTCCCCTCAGCCCTGTATCAGAGCTCTTGAATGAGTATGTGGAGGAATTGTTCAACACATGTTGGAGAAAGTCACTCAGATTCATTCACAGTTGGATGCTGAACGTATTGCAGTCCAGAAGAGATACCTGGGAAGAACTCTTCCCCAGTTATCTGGGAACAGTTTAAACCTGTTGAACCTGATGAAATAGATAGGACCCTTAGGAATGTGAGCATAGCCAGCTGCTCCTGGCTTGTTAAAGCAGCCCCAGAAGGTGTTATGTGAGTGGGTTTTGTGGTGATTAATTTTTCTTTGAGTGAGGGGATTGTTCCTTTATCTCTTTGAGGGGGTTGTTCCTTTATCTCTTGAGGGACACTGGTTCACTCCCTTCTCAAGAAGTCATTGCTGGATCCCACCATACTGGGCAGTTTTCATCTAGTATCTAACGTTCCTTTTTTGCATAAGGTGATTGAAAAGTTGCATAACAGATTCAGAGGACACTGGAAGAAATAGATTATCTGGATCCCTTTCAAGCAGGATTCAGACCTGGGCATGGGTCAGAAATGTCATTGATACTTTTCTATGATCTCTGATGAGGGCAGGCTGAGGTTGTACATCCATCCTTGTTCTACTTGAGCTCTCTGCAGCCTTCAGTACCATCAGTCATAGTATCCTTCCATATTGGCTCAGGATTGAGAGTCACCCAGTGTTATGCTGGTTTGCATCTTCCCTCCAGGGTTGATTCTAGTTGGTGGTGATTTGAGAGGAGTTCTGCCTTCAGCCTCTACAATGTGAGGTGCTGCAGAGTTCATTGCTTTCTTCTTTTCAATTCAACATCTACATAAAGCTGTGTGAGTGAGCTTATTCCTCACATTGACATGAGGTATCATTGGTATGCTGATTATACCCAGTCATATATCTCTGTCTTTGACAAATTAAGTGATGCCGTGAACCTCTTATCCCAGTGCCTGAAGACTGTGAGGGTCTGGACAGGGAACAATAGCTTCTGCTGACCCCTGAAAAATTAAGGGGCTTTGGGTTTGGGGATCTACCAGTTCTAGGCCTCTGCCATCTTTGGTCCTGGATGGGGTCGCACTTCCTCAGATACACCAATTGAGCAATTTGGAGGCTTCCTGGCTGCATAACACTTGCTCAAGTAGCAAGTGTCAGGTGTGGCTAGGAGGGCCTTTACACAGCTGCATGTTGTGCACCAATTGCACCGTTCTTAGATCAGGAGGCTCTCCTCATGTCCTAGTCAACCCCAGATTGGATTACTGTAATGGAGCTGCCCTTGAAAAGTATTTGGAAGCATCAGCTAGTATGGAATGCACCGGCAAGGGTAGTTGTGTGCTTCCAGAACAGCACATGCCACACCTATGCTCCAGGAGCTGCATTAGTTGTCAATTTGCTTCTGGTTTAACCTTTCAAGCTCTTCATGTCATGGAACCAGATTATCTGAAGGACCGCCTCTCCCCAATTACATCTGCCTGTCCTATTAGGTTATACTTTAGGTCTATCCACTAGGAACTTAACACTTGGCAGGTCCAAGGAGGTAGGTTTTCTGTAGTTCTCGCCTTGTGGAACATTCTCCATCTCCTCATATGTTAGGTTAGCTCCATCCCTTTTGATGTTTCAGAGTTCCCTCAAGACCTGACTTTGTCATACCTGGAAGGGTCTCAGGGGACTAAGGACATCTTAAGAAGGCTCTAGTACTGTGTTAATCTAATGTTTCCTGTCCTGGACAGTGGTTTTTTAATAATGACTTTTTAAATAATTGTTTTTATATATTTATTGTTTTCTTTTAATGATTGTATGCTACTCAAAGTCACTTAATGTGATACGGATAATCATATAACTCTACTAAATAAATAAATAAATTAAATATGTGTTTAATTTAAGAAATATTGGTATGCGTGATTTGCATGTCCATGTATGTTCTAAATCGATTTCATCTCTTTTCATCATAATAGCTTTGCAGCCCCATAATATAATAACAAGTAATCGAAACATGTTATTGTGACTAACAATTTAAAATGATCCACATGGAAAGAAAGGTTGAATACTGTTTGAACTCTAATACTGTAGTCTTCTCTTCTAGCATATATGAATGAACAGATTCAGACTAGATGATCTGCTTCTAGAGGGGTCAAACAGAAATTGGAAACTTAAAAAACTGCCTTATCATTGAATCATATTTATGCAAGTATTATTGACACTAGCTGGTAGATTTCCAGGCAGAAGTTTTTCTACTGCTTCTGGAGGTACATGAGCCCTTCAGCATATGAAGCTGGTGTCTGATAATGAGATATGCAGCTTCCCTCTGCTGCTATTATATCAGACATTTTAGAATTCCAAACTGTTAAAGAGAAGGCAGGCAGTAATGTAAACAACACATAGAGAGAAGAACCTCAGGTGCCAGTAAAAAAGGAGTTTTTTTAACTTGGCTTGAGATGCAGAAAATGTGTTCTTTTTAGGGGCACTCCGGGAACATACATGAACAAATTGACAGAATCAGTTCATGTGACATTCTAGAAGTGTCTTTGAAGAAGAACACATTTTCCGAAACACATTAGGGCAAATAAAAACATGTTTTATTGGCAGTTAAAATTCCTCCTCTTTT
This sequence comes from Pareas carinatus, assembly GCA_032468095.1. NCBI lineage: Eukaryota > Metazoa > Chordata > Lepidosauria > Squamata > Pareidae > Pareas > Pareas carinatus. The sequence goes on from JANHFO010002096.1 coordinate 411,007, forward strand.
TTGTTTAAGTCTTCTGCTAACATAAACGCTTACAAAAGAACAAAAGGAAAGCAAGTTATCTTGCTCAAATCACAGACCTCTGTTTAAGGTAAAATCCTTGAATGGTGAAGCAGTTAAGAATGACTGCAACTTGATTTGCATCTGGTCAGCAGAGAGATTTTGTTCTCCTGGGAAGCCACTCTGAAACTGAATATTGGTATGCATATTCACTAGAGAGCCAAATTGTATCTCCCAAATCCACAATTTCATCAGAATGTTCTGATGGAATGTAATTTGAAATGTTTTGAATGTTTCTATCATAGAACTATAGAAGCTGGAAATGAACCGTTTTCTTCCTTTAGAAAACAGACTCATGCAAGTAATAGTTCATGCTTTTATATACTACCCAACCTTCAGAAAGGTTGTCCAAGAGCATAATTTTATACAATATATATTTTAAAGTTTCCCATTGAATCAGTGTAGGAAACACTTATACATAACTTTTGCAGGTTACCTAGATAGCCCTAGAACTGAACCAGTGATGAATTAAAAAGGATAGAATCTCTTCAGCATAGATCACAAATAATACAGCAGCAAAAATATGCTTTTCTGCTTGTGACCTTGAGGATTCCTGATAATATATGTACTCACAGGGAACATTTTATATTTATTATTGTGGAGAAAATATGCATCAAGCCAGTTCTATTAAGAATTCTGGGCAATTTATAAATAAAACAATAAAAACATAATTAGCATCCATTTTGAAAAAAATCCATTAAAAATGTGAAAATTGAATAACAGGTAGTTCTCAATGTATGACAATTGGGCCTGAAATCTATGTTGTTGAGCAAAGTTGTCATTAAGCAATCAATATGTTCGTTAAATGGATGGAGTGAAAGAATTGCCTTCTGGAGTATGTAAGCTCCGCATGGAGCTGAATCCTCCTGGGAGGCAGTTCTTTGAGAGCAAAAGGGATGCTTATTGGAGGGTTTTAACTACATGGGATTGAAATCCTCCTGGCAAGCAGCCCTTTTGCTCTGAAATGTTCCTGCAGCCCACCAAAAGATTTCAGCTCCCCTTTGTACATGGAGGGGAAATCCTTTGTGTGGCTGCAGAAACAGAGCTTAATCTTGAAGACAGCTCTATTCATGTAGCGTGCCAAAGAGCTTCCCCTCACTTTCATGCACAGAGGGGAAATCCTTCACAAGACTAGGAATAGAGCTGCACCTGAAATACAGTCACATAACTGTATGGGGCAGCATGACATTTATGACAACCAGAAGTGCTCCACAGACATTTTCCAAGGATGTTGTACATTTGAATGGTTGTTAAATGATCTATTGTAAGTTAAGGACTACCTGTAAAACACTGACAAAATATAATTTAACCTGCTTCCTTAACTGTAGTTCAGAGCAAGCTTGCTTCAGCTCCAGTAATTTATTGGAGTCATTTCAATAATACGGAGCCCACCACTAGAGAGAACTGATTAAATTATTGATGACAAATGTATCCATAATGAGACTTGCTGAAGAGACCTCACCGATGTTTTAAGAAGTATGAAAAACTGAATGAGAGAAGATGATTCTGTTAGTTGCTTGGACAACCTGCCTTTAAAATTCATCAAACAGACAATGTAACATTATTTCATGCATTTAATAGTCTGAAAGGAGAGCAGCATAGCAACATAATTTAGGATGTATATACGGTACACAGTATACACTTTGGTATTTTTGTAACCTGCCTGAAAGATAAAACACATAAAGACTCCATAGGAACAATAGAATCATGTTGCAACCCATGTTGAAGTTCATGTTTAACTGATTCTCTCTCACCCTATGTCAGGCTCCCAAAACCAAGACAGACACAGAGTGGTTCTTCCAAGCGGATTTCTGTATTGCTCCACATTATAGACAGAATCTTGCCAAACAAGCAAGCTACTACCTTGCTTCATGAGTATATGAAGCATATTCTCTGGAAACTAGTAGGGAGGGGCCATCTTTACTCTCTTTCTCTCACACAAATTATCTGAATTCATTCATTATGAATACATTCATAAATCATAAGATACAAAGCTCAATGATAGTCATAGGATACTAAATAAGCAATCAACATAAATCATATTAGGATACTAAATGAAACAATATAATGTGTAACTAACTTCAATTGTTACACCGAGTTTATTTTTAGAAAGTTTCATATGACTCTGCTGCCTTTTTTGCAGAAATATAATGCTGATTATGAATTGTCTTCAAAGGAAGGAGCTGACACATTGGCATATATTGCACTGCTTGAAGAAAAACTACACCCTGCTATGGTAAGAGATAGATACTCTCTCAACTTGCATTTAGCCACAGCACAGTTATTTCCTCTCAGTCCTCAAATTATGGCCCTCATCTTCTCCCTGGTCCACAAGTGTGACCGACAGTCTTAAATTGTACATAGCTGTATCAATGTTAAAAAAAATGTTTTCCCACTTACTTTGACTTAGCAAGTTTGTTATGTTTCACTATCCTTCTTATTGGAGGTGAAGCAGTGTGCCTGTTGGATGTTCCATGTGATGTGGGTACATCTCTCCTTGTTGGTTCCTTATGAGCCTTTTCTGCTATTCATTTTCTATTTAAGCTTGAGAGAGTTATTTTAATCAATTTCATCCCTTCTGTATAAGTGTAAGGATGGGTGCTTGGGGTCAAACATAGCCTAAAAGTAACTTTGTACCTGGACCTACACAAGGAACCTGCAGGTGTGTCAGAAGTTGGGTGAATTTGCTTTATGGCACTAAAAGATTTAGTTCATATTTTTTTCTACTGTCCCTAGTGGTTTACTCAAGGCTGTAGTAACATGACAGTGAAATGAAAGATCAGGAATTGTTCTCAGGAAAAATAGCATCAGAATGAGTTGACACTTTATAAGTCTGCTATGCCAGAATGGTTTGTTGGAACAAGAGCACACAAAATGACCTAAAGCCATCCAACAGAATCCAGTGTTGTACTCTTTCCATTCTGCTGCAGAAATGTGATTGGCAGATGTTTCTCCTGACTTTGTAACCTATTGAAAAATGAGGACAGCAAAGCAGTAGTACTTAGCCAATCTTTTATTCAGCATGCACTGCAAATACATAAGTAATACTAAATTCACTAGTGATTTAGAAAATCAGAATAACGTTAGGCAATGGGCAGAAATTCCATGTCTATAAAAGTTTGTAATAAGTTAAGGATGAGTAGATAATACTCTTAAAGATAAGCACGAAGAGCTGCATGTGCCAAAGTTAATATTTTGTTTTCTCATTGAAATTGTGTACCGTCAAGTTAGAGTGAACTCTTAGCAATTACATACAGTGGTCAGCATAAATGAGTACATTTTGAAAAGTATGATTTCAATCAATATTTCAGTGAACACAAGAACAATTTCCAAAATGTTGGCAACAGTACGTTTTATAGAACATTTGTTTAGCTTTAACATATAAAGTAAGGTGAACAATATAATTTAGATTACAAAATCTTCAGTTTTAAATTAGTTGATGCAGAAATGAATACACCCCATAACAACAATTACAACATCTAATATTTTGTGTGACCTCCATGATTTGTAAGGACAGCACCAAATCTTCTAGGCATGGAATGAACAAGTTGGTAACATATTACAACATCTATCATTTTTCATTCTTCAAGAACGATTTTTTTTAAAGCCTGGATGCTGCACAAAGAGTGATGCTCAACTTGTCTCTTCAGAATTCCCTATTGGTGTTCAATTGGGTTCAGATCAGGAGACATTCTTGGCCATTGAATAACTTTGACTCTGTTCTTCAGAAATACAACAGTGGCCTTAGATGTGTGTTTTGGATCATTATCATGTTGGAAAAGTGCACAATGACCAAGGGCACAGAGTGATGGTAGCATCTTCTCTTTCAATATAGAACAATACATCTGTGAATTCATGATGCCATCAATGAAATGCAACTTCCTGACACCAGCAGCACTCATGCAGCCCCACAGAAGGACACTGCCACCACCATGTTTCACTGTAGGCCCCATGCATTTTTCTTTGTACCTCTCACCTTTACGACACCATACAGTTTTGAAGTCATTAGTTCCCAAAACATTTAACTTGGTGTCATTACTCCAGAGTACAGTGACCCATTAGTTATCTTCTTTTTCAGCATGGACCTTGGCAAATTCTAGGTGGGCTTTTTTGTGCATGGGGTTTAGGAGAGACTTTCTTCATGTATGACACCCATGCATGCCATTCCTCTACAGTGTATGGCATATTGTGTCATGGAAAACAGTTACCCCAGTTTGGCTTTCTACTTCTTTAGCTGGGGATGATGGCTGCGAAGGAGGAGCCTCTCTGAGTCGCGGGAGACAACGGAGCGGGGTTTCTGCAGCTTGTGGGTAATGGGACAGGCTGAACCGTGCCATATCCCCCCGTCCCAGCCAAGGGAATTCCTCCCCCACCCGAGGAGGGCTTTTTCGCCCTTCGGACTTACCCGGGTAGCGGGGGACTGAAGCGTTCATGGAGTGCAGTGATGGTGGCGATGGCAGCGGGCGCCATGTTGTGTGGCACACTGCCGCGGACATCACGTGGACCCAGAAGCTCAGAAGCAGCAGCCTTTTTGAGGCCCTGAGCGTGCTGCACAGTTTCAGCTCCCATCAGGGGCCCCAGATCGCCTGGAAGTGATAGGGGCAGCAGCGGGGGCATCCCGGTGTTCTCGGGATGCCCTGGAGCTGTTTGGACTTTTGCCCTCCCCCGGAAATCAATCATTGGGGGAGAAGAGACAGCCGTGATGGCATCGAGGCTGCGGGGGCGTCAGAGGCACTTGGAGGGTGCTGGCGTCGCAGAAGCTCTCCCCCTTCCCCCCCCCATGCAAGCTTGTTAGGGGGGTTGTTGAAGAGCTGAGAACAACAGCTGCTGCAGGCCATCTCCCAGCTGTTGGTGCTGGGAAAGGAGATGGTGGCGAAGATTGGGAGCAGGACCACATCGCAGGGGCACTTGCCTGAAATCCTTAGGGTGAGGTGATGAGACGATGGCGATGCCTAGACGGTGATGATGTCTGAGGCCTGTATAGGCCTGCTGTGGCCCTGGAGGGTGTGGACCAGGGTAGTCGTAGTACCCTTGGACCTTCGCTACCAAGGACCCAGTTGCCTTACTCTGTGTTTTGTGATCTTCGGCAGGAGTGACAGGCCGGCCCCTCTCCCCCCCTCCAACAGCTGGACTCCTGGTTTCTGACTGTTGACT